>JAMKCH010030659.1:0-41427 GCA_023653785.1 Ophioderma brevispina | reverse complement strand
AGTTTTTTATCCAAATCGGAGCAACTTTAATATTTGACCCCTGTAAAATTGGCATTGACCCTTTTTATTGATTTTTGCTGTTTTTAGCCTATAATTTTGAAATTTTAGGCTGTAGATGGTACAACTACAAACTTTACCTTTTGGTTAGACACATAATGTGGCATACTTTTCAACATGATTGGAATAATTTAAAAAATTGACCCCTGTACAATTTTTGTCTTGCCCCCCCCCCTCCTTAAGGCACCATTTGCAGCACTTAAGAATCACATTTCAGGGGTCCCTTTCAGGCTGTCAACATATTTAATCACTCAAACCTTTTTGTACCCGAGACGTATTACAAATGTCTGCTAGCTCACGGGTTATGTGTTATCTTTCATAGTTACAAAAACCCTAAGCAGATGATCCTGTCATCGTTGTCAGTTTTGGTGCTCTAACCAAAAAAATAGAGGTAATACTTATTTGTTAACGTGATTAAATATTCCAAATTAGAGCAAAATTGCACGTATCAATCTATCAAATGAATCGCAAATTTTAACTTTTAACACGAATCTGACATTCTTAGAAAAACCGAATAATATTGCCGTTAAGTAGAAAGTTTGATATTTAATTTTGATTGGGCATCTTACGTCGCATTTCTTTGCGGTAAACTGAAAAGACAAAACACATCACATCGTTATATGTCAGGATGGTCGAGCGGTCTAAGGCACTAGACCCATATACCATGGGCTATACAGAGCTAGTTGATTATCAGAGAATTCTGGTCTCATAATGGAGGCGTGGGTTCGAATCCCATTGCTAACGCTGATGTTTTTGACAACTTTACACCGCCATTTCAGCTTATGTGCACATAAAACACAAGAACCAAATTTTCTTATAAAACTATAATTCTTAGTAATCAGCGATATATATTTGTGGTTTTTATCTACTTTGTTCCGCTGATTTTCAACATAAACAGTTTATTGAATTCAACTGTTAGAATAACTGAATAGTATTGACGTTAATGAAAGAAATTTTAAATTTTGCTTTTGCTTATGGCCGTGCATCTTATAACGTATTTCATGTGGAAAACCTCAGAAGACACTTTAGACTACGGGGCGTAGACCAAATAACAAGCTGCCTAACAAATTCCGTAGTCCCTTCAAAGGGAGAAGACAAAACCCGGTGTAAAATTATTGATAAAATAGTAACATGACATAACCGTCTGTTGCCCCAAATAAAACTTGCACATTTTCTTAAAAATGAATAAAATGTCACATCAATTTCTCTTTCATAATATCAGTGACCAATGGATATGTATAGACTTCAGCAAACCATTAACTAAAGATATTACAATGGGCCCGGTATGCGGAGCCATTGTTATAGCCAGGTGTGATCACCTCCACGATTCGGGTTGAGTAATAAAATACCCGTCCTCTTTCACAATAACTAACCAGTTTACATTATGATATAGGTCGTTGACCCTAAGTTTTCTTCTGAAAGCGCAGTAAATTGAATACAAATGAAGTTAAGCAATAAGTTACGGATTGTAATTCTGCACAAAGTTGTTAGGTCAAAGCTTGCCCAGCAACATTCTGGCATGATGTTTGTTTGTCTTTCTTCCTTTTCGAATAAATGATGAAAAACATGGACAAAGTTAATTGAACACGCACTATAGAAGCTCAAAATTTATTTATTTGCGAATCAGGATAAGTATTTTGCGCTTACGTCATTAAAAAGAAGACTTCGTCTAAATCGGAGAGGTGGTAACACCTGAGTCTTTTCAACCAAGAGGCAATATAACAATGGTTCTGCACTCGCAGATGAAAAGGAATCTGAAGTGGTTTTTTTACACCGCACACCGGGCCGGTAATTGAATATCTTTAGCTCTAGCGTCTAGCGTTATATCTATTGGTCACTGATATTGGGGGAAATAAATTGAAGTGACATTTTATTCATTTTCAAGAAAATGTGCAAGTTTTATTTGGGGCAAAAGATAGTTATATGATTTTAATAATTTATTATGAATTTACGCTTGGTTTTGCTCTCCTCCCGTGATAGGGATTACGAATCGACAGCGCAGAAGGGCATGGCCCATACCCTACTTGATCAAAATTGTCAACAAACTTCGCTGCCTTCTTTCGTCAGTGAACATTTTTATTACAATAGGACATAACAAATCAAAAATGTGTCAGGATGGCCGAGCGGTCTAAGGCGCCAGACTCAAGAATTAAACCTTCGGCACTACAGAATTTGCCGTTCGTTAAAGGATTCTTCAAACCTTCTTCCCCAAACTTCGAGAGTAGGATCTGATTTATAACCCAACTAATTTATGTTTTTATCTACTTCGTTCAGCTGATTTTCAACATAAAAGTTTTATTGAATTCAACTGTTAGAAACATTGAATAGTATCGACGTTGCGAAAGGAATTTTAAATTTTGATTTTAAACTTTTGGCAGTGCATCTTACAACGCATTTTCATGAAGAAAACCTGAGAAGACACTTGATCAAAATTGTCAACAAACTTCGCTGCCCTCTTTCATCAGTGAACACTTTTATTACAATAGAGCATACAATACTAACATGTGTCAGGATGGCCGAGCGGTCTAAGGCGCCAGACTCAAGGGTTAATTCTACGGACTACGGTACTACAGAATTTGCCGATTGTCAAAAGATTCTGGTCTCCGTTTGGAGGCGTGGGTTCGAATCCCCCTCCTGACACTAATACTTTGACAACTGTACATCGTCATGAACACAAGAACACAATTTTCTTAAAAACTAATTCTTAGTAATTCGCTTTGTACATTTGTATTTTTTATTTATTTCTTTCAGTTGATTTTTAACATATTTTTTATTGAATTCAACTTTTACATTTATTGAATAATATTGACGTTAAAACTGAGAATTTTCATCAACAAACGTCACTGCTTTTTTTTTTCATTAGTGAACAATGAACATTTTTCATTGCAATTAAACATCCTAATCAACATGTAATGGTCTGAGACGCAAGACTAAAGAATTAAAATTAAGGCTCAAACCTGAGAAGAGACATGATAAAAATTTTCAACAAACGTCGCTGCCTTATTTCATCAGTGAACACTTTTCATTACAGTAAAACATCACAAATCAACATATGGCAGGATGGCCGATTGTCAAAGGTGCAAGACTCAAGGATTGAAATTTTAAAAAATATTGAATTAAACTGTTTGAATAGCTGAATAGTATTTAACGTTACGTACGACGTTTGGTTGTGCATACTGCATCGCCTTTCTTGAAAACACCTGATCATAACTGTTTGTCAGTGGTGTTTTGGCAAAGTGGGTATTTGAAACATATTAAATGCAATAGCACTTAAGCTACTATCAGCGATTTTTTCACAATGTAACAAATCGCGCCACTATGTTTCATCAAAGGCCATTTTTTGCACTGTTTTATTGGAAATTGTTGTAGAAAAGCCCCCTGTAAGTGACTAAGCGTAACATGCCGTATTTGTCAAGAAATTATGATTTTTATGCTTTGTTTACTAATAAAAGTCGGGATCCGACTTTTTTAGGTCTAGAAACAGTAGTAAATGGCATCTTCAAGACCGCTTTAAAATGCTTAAGTGTATGTCTGTTTTTCACAAAGAAAAGTATATAAAGTGTTGATATGACCTAATACTAGCAATATAGAGACAAACTGGGTATATATCGGCCAATGATTGATTATTTTTTTTTTGTCTTCAATTTTCGTAAATATTTAAAGTATAGACCTATTCAATATGACGTCAGCCACCAGACATGTTGGTGGACAAGATGCATACATTCCAGGACTACAATACATTAAGCTGTCAATCGATCCATGTTTAGCGAGGGATCATTGACAGGTGAATGTATTGTAGTATTGGAATGCGTCTATCTTGTCCACCAACATGGCTGGCTATTGAATACGGTCTATTGAAGAGGACAGAACTGCTCAAGCCATTTTATAGAGCTTTATTTTAGCTTCCATATGGTACTTGTGTATATTTGGGATGAATGATGAAACCTAAATTGTTTTAATAATTTAGGACAGGTTGTCCTATGAATTATGCAGAAATCATTACGTACATCGAAAAAAATTATAATTTTTAAATCATATTTTCTTACTATCCAGACATCACACCCTTCAAATTAAAAGCTCTACCCATCTGTACTTTTGAATACAGATGTTCAAATAATATTCTTCTGCACTTTTTCACTACGTTCATATATTTTGTGGAAAGTATTTTTTCGCCGTATGCAATTGTGAAGTAATGTTACACAAGTGTCTGTGTGTCATAAATAAGCTAAGGTCTAAATGTTGAGTCATTGGTGTATAGGTTATAACACGCAAGTCATTGGCTTTTGAGATGGCTTTCCGAATGTATCCCAATGCAAGCCATCTAGAAAACCGCCAACAAAAGTCTTATTCGGTCTTATTGATTTTTGCTGTTTTTAGCCTATAACTCGTCAACTTTACGTTGTAGATAGTACAAACTACACCTTTCCTGAATCCTTGTGGTTAGACAAATGACATGGTATACTTTTCAACATGATTGGAACAATTTAAAAATTTGACCCCTGTACAAACTTTGTTTTGGCCCCCTCTCCTTAAGGCACCATTTGCTGCACTTAAGAATCACGTTTCAGGGGTCCCTGTCAGTCTTTTAACATATTTAATCACTCAAACCTTTTGTACTTGAGATGTGCTACAAATGTCTGTTAGCTCCCGGGTTATACTCGTCTCAGGTTATAGACTACACTCTGAGAAAAAATCCTCTATATGGAACCTTCAAGAATGGAACCCTCAAAAATGGTTCTTAAAAATCTGAGAACCCAAAAAAGTTCCTAACAGAACCATAAAAGGTGCTATACAGCAGTTAAAGAACTATTTTTCTTAGAGTGTATAAACAAGTTAAGAGCTCACAAAAATGTACACTGGCTATATAGATACATTGTGTTTTCAAAATATTCGCTTAAAAAGAGAGGGGTACATTTCCAGAAAAAAATACGCCCCGGATATTTCTCATATTTAGAACACTTGTTAATGTACTAAATCACACCTGCATAAGCCAAAAACGCCGTCTTTTGTAATAAAAAGACGGTTTAGTATTTTTCGTCGTTTCTGTCGTACTCGACAGAAAATCCAAGTATATTTCAAGTATAGTTCTCCTACCAGTGAAGTTAATATCTTAACGAAGAGTGATCAACAGTTTATCCAATGTGGGAAATTCCTCCAAATAACACTCCGTTAAAGGTGCAACGAGAGATTTTGAGGCACCCAAATATTGTGTCATATATAGTAATTTCATATAGATTAGACACTCAATAGATTTCTTGCCTTGTATTTCGCTACAGAAATGTCTTAAAAGAGAGAAAAAGGCGATTTGGATTTGCTTGTATTTCAATGTAAAACATAGGCTGAATTTCGTATTTGCTCCTATACAAAATTAAAAATTTCACAACTTTTGTACCAAAGAAACATTTCTCAGCTTAATCCTTTCAGATGGGGATATTTTTAATGGAAAGCTTTACATAAGGGCGAAAATCAGTACTTTCGATTTTTTAAGGGACACCCGATATGTGAAATCTCTCGTTGCACCTTTAATGGAGATAACGCTTCGTTAACTGGATATAACAAAGCTGAACCCCAAAGAACGCCCCTTATCTTAAGTTAACAAAGCTTATCTCGAGATAGCAGAGCTGAACCCCAAATCACGACCCTTATCTGGGGTTAACAAAGCTTATCTAGGGATAAGGTCTCTTATCTCGAGATAGGGCACCCTTATCTCCAGATAAGAAAGCTGAACCCCAAATAACGCACCTTATCTGGAGTTAACACTCCTAATCTAGGGTTAGCAAAGCTGAACCCTAAATAACGGTCCTTATCTTTGGTTAACAAAGCTGAACCCCAAATAACGGCCCTTATCTAGGGTTAAGAAAGCTGAACCCCAAATAACGGTCCTTCTATAGAGTTAACAAAGCTTATCTAGAGATAACAAAGCTGAACCCAAAATAACGGTCCTTATCTTGAGTTAACACTCCTTATCTGGAGTTATCAAAGCTCAGTGAACCCCAAATAACGGGCCCTATCTGGAGATAACAAAGCTGAACCCCAAATAACGACCGTTATTTGGGGTCCAGCTTTGTTAACCCCAGATAAGGATCGTTATTTGGGGTTCAGCTGTGTTATCTTGATTTAACTGAACGTTATTTGGAGATAAGGGGCCTTATCCCTAGATAAGGTTTCTTATCTAGAGATAAGCTTTGTTAACCCCAGATAAGGACCGTTATTTGGGGTTCAGCTTTGTTAACCCTAGATAAGGACAGTTATTTGGGGTTCAGCTTTGTTAACCCAAGATAAGGACCGTTATTTAGGGTTCAGCTTTCTTATCTCGAGATAAGCTTTGTTAACTTAAGATAAGGACCGTTATTTGGGGTTCAGCTTTGTTAACCCCAGATAAGACGCGTTATTTGGGGTTCAGCTTTGTTATCTCCAGTTAACGAAGCGTTATCTCCAGTTAACGGAGTGTTATTTGGAGATAAGGCTTCCTTATCTAGGGATAAGAAGAAAGTGATACACTTTTGCTTCCATAGGCGTCCATTCCGGAAACTCAGTGATAAATATGAACATACTATGTCATGTCTGAGTGGACCAATTTGTCCAAAGCACTGTGTAACTGGTATGAAAAGGAATGTTATTCAGCACGCACGCATGAGTTGAGTTACGCACGAGTTTGAGGAACGGCATGAGGGGAGGTGCATTCAATTTCAAAGACAATTAATGTTTAAAGTATTAAAGCAATAATATGCTTCATTCTCAATGTTGAGATTTTGTTACAGTTGCATTTGTTTTAAATGAACTATAGTGTGTTCAATATAAGACGAAACGTGACCTTTGATAAAGTACGTTGAGATAATACTAAGGAAGACAAAGGTCACAATGTAATCCTATGGTAAATATACCATAGTAGCTATGGTGCATTTTGGCACAACTTGGAGCCTCTCCTCAGACAAAATGTGTGGAATATAAGTGGCAAAAGAAGGGGGTCATGTTCCACCTTACACTGAACAGGGTATAAAATCTTTAAGTGGTTTAAAATGGAAATGATTCACACTGTGAAATAACAGTAAAACGGTGTTGGTAAATGTTGCCAAACAGTAGTGTTTGGTTTAGAATGTCAAATCTTATAAACACTGGGATATACTGTGCTATGAACCATAAAATAACGTGTAGGATCATATAATGCTCCTTTAAAGGATTCTCTGGAAAAAAATCACACGGACACACCGAAAGAATTCATTTTTAACTTGCAACGCACATGTGCCTTAATACAGTAGCTGTTGTCATCCATCACCTTTACAGTCTACCGATGACTTTATACTCACCTTCACTCTCTTAATGGAATTAAAAAGGAAAGAAAGGAAAGAACTTACGCTGCAACTTTAACAATTCTGAATTTGTGAATTGATTCCCGTTAAAATGTACAGAAATTACACATTAACAGTGGCAAGGGACACTGCAGCATAGAGCACCGTATATCGATTTGTTCATAGCCCAAGACGAGTATGCATGTATATCACCCAGGAACCCGACCTAGGAGTCTTTTTGGAAATATATTTTTTGACTAAAACTACAAGGAAAACAGCAAAAGTAAATTCTGAAATTCGGGGCACAAAAATAGTATGGAAAATCATGTAAGGGGCGCACCATTAGATATTCAGAGGGTATGGAAATGTTTGGGGAAATTTTTTTTTTTTTTGGGGAAATCGCCCCTAGTGATACGAAAAAGAAAAATGCCCCATTGGTGAGTAGTGCTGTGAGTAAAAAAATGTGTCCATTGGCTTAGTTATTAAAAGGAAAGAATATCGCGGTTCTCGGCTTTCGATCTCTCTATTTAGTAAATATAACGCGTGGGCTGCGTTACTATCAGGTTTACCTTTAATTGAGATTGACCTTTTGGTTGACGAGGGACGTAGCAACATCAAGCCATCATTCATCCACCATCCATCCATCCATCCATCCATCCGCCCGGTGTGTTAGAAGTAATTATTGGCCGCAGTACTCAAGTCCGGCTTACAACGGTAAAGGAATATGGCACTCGATACAGTTGACTCTTTCATGCAACCTTAGTTCATGCTTTATTCCATTGTCCGAACAATGGAGCCCGGACTGTGGCTCCCGACGGACTATTAGTGGAGGGCCCCCTTAGTTTCTCCAGAGAGTGTTTTATTGAAGTCATGTTAATTGTTGGCAACCAGTACAATCTGTATTCTTCTACTGGGTCTGAATATTCAGAAAACGAACTGTGCACCAGCATTTTTTCACGTTGACCGTATTAGTGACCCTGAACGCCAGAAGGTCAAAAGTTCAAAAAAATGGTCATACATCGCCCAAAAGTATATCGACCCTTGATATCAAAATGTGGCAAGTTCACAGGAAATATTGCCATAAGATATTGATTTGTTACTTGGCTTTTGTTTTCTTGTTATATGCAAATTAAATAACTAATTAGAGACATAAATTTGGCCTAAATTCAGCCCAGTCGGGTGAGTCCTGTCCAAAGCAAGAGATTAGGCCCGTGTTTTTTGCACAATGTAATACACCATCCGGTTTACACATTCAACACCTCACTGGCAGCCATATCTTGGGGTGCATCCTCTTGAATTCACCCAAATGTGCGCAGATTACGTGTAGCTTTTGAATTAATATTACTTATCAAGCGTGGTACATACTTACAAAATATTTTGGGTAGGTTTTTGTGTGGAGGGCCCCCCAGTAATGGCGGGATCAATTCTGACCACCATTTGGCTGGTCCGGATTTGTCTATAGTGAATCCTACACAACCCATTATACCTTGCTATTAATGCCCATGGCTAAGAAAACCAAGTTGTTTCACATGAAAATGACAAGAAGAAATGTGTTTGATGTAGTCTATATTCCCCGTCTTTACCAAGCCTTTTTTTGTAACAAACACGTTTTACCATTAAGGGTGGGACGGGGAGGGGGTGTTACACCCCCTCGAGAATTTGTTATAAAGCCCCCTTGCTTATGATATTGATACCAGTGGATAGTTATGGTCCTCCTCTTTCAATTGATACCAAAATAAGTACCAACATACCTAGTATGGCATCATAATGACGTCATAAAGTCATTGTGCCGACAAAATTGGCATTTTCCATA
The DNA here is from genome assembly GCA_023653785.1 of Ophioderma brevispina. NCBI lineage: Eukaryota > Metazoa > Echinodermata > Ophiuroidea > Amphilepidida > Ophiodermatidae > Ophioderma > Ophioderma brevispina. Next base: position 32,268 of record JAMKCH010030659.1, on the reverse strand, counting down.
GAAAATGGGCGAAAATCCAGTTTTGCGCTAAAAATCGTAGGAATATTGCATTTTCATGCGGTTTTCAGCTCTAAATGATGGCAAGTGACTAGTTTTACATAAACATAGAGTTTTAGAGCCATACTGTGCATAATATTTTCAAAATTGTACCATAAAATATCTGTAGGTGGCAACCCCCAACCCTTCGACTTTGAAGGCATACCCTAACCCCGGTGAAGGTGCTACCTTCACATTGTTTTCGCTAAAATGACCAGAAAGGATGAGAGAACGATTACCCATAAGCTTTTTACGAACGCTTTTGGCATTTTAGCGCACCGGAGAAAAGTTCACTAGTGGTACCCCCCCCCTTGGTAAGACGAGGGTTAAACCAAATCTATGGAATGAATTGTTGTTATAACCGTAAAACAACCACGATTCGCACTACAGAGACAAAAGTTAGTGTTACTAGTTATCTTTTCAGTCTCAGCCACATGTGTGATTTTTTAATTATTCTTTCCATCCAGGGCCCGGAGGGGGTGGTCACTGTTCATTGATAAGGGGATATCATGTGCGACCAAAGAAACACATAAAAGGGTATATTTTCAAGATTGTGCACGATACATACATAAAAAATGGTAGCAAAACCACTGAAATCTTGAAAAAAAGGTGTACTTTTCACACTTGAACTACATTAGTGTACGATTTGGAAATTTAAACTCCTTGTTTAGGGGGTGCGGGACTTTGAAAATGTGGACTTTTTGGTAAAAGCAGACTCACCCCCTAAAAATGGTCCTTTTTGAACATCTCATCACTAAAAGGTGGACTTTCTTGTCAAACTTCTACACTTTGGACCATTTTATGGACAAAATCAACAAATAGGTGGACCTTTTGACCCTTTTGTGGGATTTGTGTGTGTTGTGTGTGTGTGTGTGTGTGTGTGTGTGTGGGGGGGGGGTGACAGCGACCTGCTGCTGATCTCGGGATATTCCCCATCTCCATACTGCCAGTGCCCACGTTCATGAACAAAACTCATAAGCTTAGGGTTTGATTTTGAATTAGGTTCAGTAACAATTATATCATTACTAAGGGCCATTGGCCCTGATTAATTGCATACACCGTCATCCTAATACCAGGAAATAATGAGAATGAAAACAGTGCATCAAAGAAGAATCAAATTGAGATAACTGTTGTTTAGAACCTTATAACAGTGTTGTTTAGAACACTAAAGATTTGTTAACGTATTGTTGAACAAGAATATAACATCTATCAATCTCTGGACCTACGTGACAGCACCCGGGACAGCAAGTACAATGTTTCCCATTTTTACTGGGAACAAAAATCGCAATTCTGTGAAACATTTTTACTAACTGTGTACACAATTCCCAGTTTATTAACCATGGGCATTAATCAGCTATCTGGGGGATGAAAGGTCTATGGTTGAAAGGATACAGCATCATACAAATTAAGAAAATCACCATTTTGTCTTGCACTTTTACCACCTGTGTAACCACATAATTTTTTGGTTTGCCAACAAATGGTCATTAATAGCAACTGTGATGCATGGGGCTGGGTATCGGCAGGTGATTCTCAACAGCACTGACCACACGGGACTTGCAACAGCATCAGTCTCATTTTAGGCCTTATTAATCAATGAACCCCGTTTTTCATGCCAATTTGGTATATGACATGGGTCGTTTTTCAATATTTTCTCCAATCTGAAACCCATGTTTTCTAAAAATTGTTGGGAAAATAATTTGCATTAATTGGGCCAACATTTGCATCTCTGTACAGCTATGGGTCCCTTTTGGCCAAAAATGGTAATAGCTTTATTGTACTATTTCCGGGCACGTCCCTACCCCAACCAAACCTGAGGCCCCTCCCCGGTCTAGGTTACTAACTGGATCATGCTTTAGACGAGACTATCCGGGTCTCTGGATGGATCGAATAATTGAAAACATCATACACGTGACTGAGACTAAGATAATAGTATCATAGTTGTCTCTGAAGTGCGAATCGTGGTTATTTCACGGTAATAACAACGATTCGTTCCATGGGTTGATAGACTACAGCGATCATTTTCTCTTGCACATTTTTACAACAACTTGGCTTTACTTACTTACCCATGGTATAGGCTAATAGCAAGAATAATGGGAATTGTTTAGGTTCATGCTACATTTAAGCAGAGAAACTTTTTACAGATGATTACATTGTGCAAGAACGTGAGGCCCTAACTCTTGCTTTTGGGACAGGACTGGGGCCTGCATAAAGGCAATTTTTAATGCAATATATTGTCTCTAATTAAGGTTTCTTTGCTATTACAAGAAAACGAAGGTCAAATAACAAATATATCATATACAATATGCCTTGTGAAATTTGCCACTTTGGTAACCACAGGTCTAAAGTAACTATGTAGACGATGTATAATGACCATTTTGACCTTTGACCTTGGTTGTCAAGTTCACTAAAGGTCAACCAGAAAAAATTGCAACATCAATCTTTCATGAAAAGAAATAAATGTCAGACCCAGTAGTATACGATTTGTTATATGGTTTGCCCACCAATACATGAACTCACCACATTTCCTAGGCCCCTCCATAAAATTACTTCACACCGACCATCTTTTCCGTCGCGCATCCCCCGTGCATACATCCAGCGCGACAGCGTCATAAGTGGTCATTACATACAGCATAGCGCCCCCCTCCAAAAAATCATCCCACCCACCTCTAAAACAAAAGTGTCCTTAAAAGTGGTAGTTAAAAACAGCTAGAATTCTCCGCCTATCTCAACTATGCGCCCCTAAATGATGAACACATAATGCTACCAATGGCGGTTTATTACCCCCTCAAGCTATTCTGTTTAACTTCACACCAGTAAATAACATGAGAAACAGGTAAGTCCAGCCCCAACTGCAAATGAGGTGTTTTTGTTTTGGTGACCCTCGCCTAAGTATACCCTAAAAACTGAGAGAAATGGCGGGATCTGGGTTGCAAATCATGGTTGCTATCAATGTTAAGTATAAAATCTGTAGGAATATCAAAAAAGGTTGTCATTGATATTTTATTTTGATCCGACAAACCAATTTTAACCGTATTCTTACAGGGAACACCTGACTGAAAAAGTGCTCTGACCTCAAGGGTCCACGGTGCATGCTAGTCTTCACGGTCCAGTAGCTCGAAAATTTTGGGGATAACTACCCTAATTTCATGATTGATTGGGTAGGAGATATGATGAACTTCAAGCAGAATGTTAGCTTTAAGGTCTTAGATGTTCCATTGAGGAGAAAATTACGTTTTCATCTCGCCCATTTTGTACAGGAACGAATGGGACAATTATTTACCGGTGTGAAACCTTGAATCAACTCAAATTTTACATTCAAGTCGCAAGCCTTTTGTCGTTGAAATAGTAAAAGATAATAGACAGCTTCAATTTTTTTAATTGATCCCATGATGTTGAAAAGTATACCACGATATTTTCTAACCATGCATAAGGATTCAAAAAAGATATACTTAAATAGCAGAATTCCACAGAATTCAATAAAAAAGCAAAATTTCAATTGCAGGGGATCAATTTTTAACCTTGCTTCATTTTGCAGAAAAAAGAGACAAATTATTGATGGAGCTCACACGATTAATACGAGTGAGTGATGTCAATAATGGATAAGTCCACAAGAAGCTGTTGATATTTACAAAAAGTAAATAAATATAGCTATAATCTTTAGGCGAAAATATATCATGACGTCGGGTTTGGGGCTGGAGGTGAACAGGAGAATGATATACATTAAATGATGCTACATTCTCAATTAAAGTCAGGTTTTTGCATGTTTGTAACAAGAATAGGTATCCTAACATAGCCTACAAATGATAGGACCATAAGCACAAAATCGGATATTTTAGTCATTACTGTCCGTACAGACACTTACTACAACACGTAATTGAATGGAGATTTGAATCTTTGAACACTGCTGCTTTTTCCCCTTTCTGTCAATTTTCTAGTTCCAAAAATAACTTATAAGCTATTCCTGCAAATTTCAAATATTTTTGACTCTTTCGGGTGGATCACTGATAATGGCTTTAAGAGCAAAATCAGAAATGTCAACTTTGAATATAAATGACTGATTTTGACTTTAAAAGAATGTCTATATCCAAGTATCATGTACATAAGCCCGCCGGATATATGTGAATTTGGAAGGCGCAGGCTTCAACTGTGTAACATGTAGCACCAAAGCTCTAACCCACCGGGGAATTTATTTAATTCGCCTTTTGCAGTCATCTTAGAAATTCCACATAATTCAATAACTTGAGTGCGGCCCTTATTTGCATTACCAAAGTGATTTGATATTGGCAACTGGCCTATAGCTCTTAAGTACAGGGATAATGATAGAATGCTTCAGGTTCAGGTTAATTTATTTCATTTAGAACAACGATCATGATACAAATCAATATGAAAAAAAAGCTTATAAGGTTATATCGTCTGAGATAATAATACAAAATATAGTAAATAAATAATTATAGTAATAATCATAGGTAGCCTGCATTTTGTTGACTTTAAAATGCGCTTCTTTTCATACAAAAAAAATTAAATCGGCCAAGCGTACTCACCCCATGAGTGTTAATTAGTGGGGGTCACATGGACCCCCCCTTGGGCACCTAACGGAAGTAGAGTATCTGAAGATATTTTTAAGTATAAAGGAACCAAAGCTATTTTTTTTTGCTGATATATTGTTCACACATAATGAAGTAAACAAGTATTAGTAAAATTAAACAATAAGTAACCCTTTAGTGCTGAAAATTGAAAACAAACGATTTCGTCGGGGACGTTGCTAAAACCGTTACGGTACAAATTCTATAGGAAAATGACGTGTATTTTGACAACACCCGTTAAAATAAGGGATCCCTTTACTAAAAACTACAGGTTTTCTGTTAAAGATAATGCATTGGGTCTTCTAGAATAGATATCAACAAAATAAGTTTTCAAAAGGTTTTTGATTTGGAAAGGCAAGGCTCATTGAAATTTCCATCTTTTTGGTCCAATTTAGCATGTTTTTGATGAAACCATTGTTTTGCCCCTAATTTGCAGCCCCGAATAACAAATTTCATTTTTGATTGCGATTTGGGGTGTCTTATTGACCCTTCACATGTGGTTATAAATTTCGTGCAAAAATCCCTTCGGGAAGTGGTTTCCTTAGTGTGGGGTCCATGGAGCCCCCCCCCCCCCCCTTGGGCAAAGAGTGTGAAAAACCCTTGGTCACGTAAGTGTTAAACTTTTTAAAAGCTGGTTAAGATGTAAGAAAGCAAAAGGTTTCAAGTTCATGATTAAACGGAACTCCGAAAAAGTAAATCGCTTCAGATAGGAGCCTTCCACATTTAGGAACCTTTTACAAAGGAAACTATCAATTTTGAACTTTCGAAAATGCTTCAAGCACTTTGAAAAAGGTCTCTGACTTTTTATAAAATTTGAAGATCTACAGGCGTCTGTCAAGATAAATATGCAAGATAATTATATTTAAACCTCTCGCAGTCACAAAAGCATTATATAATTTGGGAGATGTAATGGATTTTGGATTTATGTTATGGTCATTTTAATGATGCAGGATACATGTTTTTATCGAATCAACACGGGAACTAACTTAATAGCATAAAGCTGGGGATCCCCGGTAAGAATCATTGTTTTGCAAAGAAAGCTGTGAAGAAATGCATGCGTCCAAGCACACACAATAGTTTTATGCGTAAATCCAAGCGAAGAGAGAATTCCAAGCTTTTTTGACGACACAGGTCCAATGTTTCGCAAGAGAGCGAGAATTTGATCCACAGAATCAATAACATTTCAAGAGGCAAACTCGATATGGTTTACGTTTAACGTCTAGGCCTATAATCCTGCACGCAGTGTATAAAGTTATGCATTTGCTAATTGCTATTGTGTTCTTGTATTGTTCAATATAATTATATTAAATTTAATTTTTTATATTTATTTGATAAAGGCACTTATGTTTTAATTCAACAACTTATCCCTCGGTTAATCTTCACTTGCCGTGCTGATTACGCTCTCGCGCTCAGAATCCTCTGACTAATTTCAGCAAAACTGGTTCAATTTATTGTCTCTTTATTTCCAATTAGATTCTTCACATAAGGATGTGTCGCACTGCTTTTGTCCAATCAGAAAGCTGTAGTTGTTCCGCCTAGTGTACAAGAAATATGGCTCCGTGCATTGCCCTTATTAAAGTGCATTTCGTGATTCCAGACCCCTTCTGTTTTATTTATCGTGTACTAGAATTCCTTGAGAAAAGCTTATTCACAACTTTTTAGATGATCCCGATCTTTTGCGACGTTGGTGTTATGAGCAAATGCTCGTTTCCTACGGTCCCATGGACTGTGCTAAATTTCTGACCGTTTAAGGACAGAAAATACAAAATTGCCGAATACTTACAGACACTGGCCTGAATTTGCACGTAAGATTTGGCACACATGCGATACTACTTTAACTGTTCAGATGATATGAAAAATCTCAAATTTTGTTAGTTAAAGGCCCACTCTCCGTGATGCGGCCTAAATCAGAAATCAAACAAATCATCAAAAATCAGATTTTTAATGTCTGTAACAAGTACAGGCTATATCCTAACACCCCCTACAAATGATAGGACCGAAGCAACCTAATAGGACAAACTGATATGTTAGTCATTAGTGTCCGTTCGGACACTAATACTAACACGCTAACTGAATGATGAGATTAGCATCTTTGAATACTGCCGTTTTGTTCCTTTCTGGCAATTCTTCCCAGTTGCAAAAGGAACTTCTAAGAATTCTACAGGTTATTCTTCTCGCTTATAGGTATTCCTGCAAATTTCAACTATTTTGACTGTTCGGACAAAATCGCTATAGTGTCTTTGAAGTAGGCGGGGACGAGGCTGCGCTCACGCAAATGCCCCTGTAACCGCTATAAACTCTTCATCTTGTCCCACATTCTTAACTTGCCCCCCCCCCTGTGTGGCGCCTTATCAAAAAAAGATCGTTTGGAAAAGAGAAAGTGCACACCGAACATCATTCTCCAATACAGATGTGAGTGCGGCTGATCGTATGGGAATTCCAAGACTTATCCTTCAATTTTAGGCTATTCCAGCAAATTTCAAATATTTGACTATTCAGTCGGACGATCACTGATAGTAGTCTCAGTAACTCCAGATAAGGGCAGTTATATGCGAGTTCATCTTTGTTATCTCGAGATAAGGCTTCCGAGGCCTTGTCTGAGATAAAGGACCTCATCCCAAGATAAGCTTGTTAACTCCAGATGGGTTCAGTTTATCTCCATATAAGGAGCGTTCCGTTATAAGGGGCTCCCTTATTTCGAGGGTTCGAGAATACCGTGAAAATAATATGTTTGAGATTCAAGAAGTGATGTTTGAATTAAGCATCATCAACTCTTAAATAGAAGTTTTCATAGAAGAAGATAAAATGTATATTTTTTATGTTAGCATAGTGTAAAAAATTAAAAAAATAAGAGGGTAAAATATCAAAATACACGCCTGTTGTTATTGCCTCAATTGCCACATCAAGAAATACTCCAAAGAAGCGAGTTAATTGCCGAAATAAAGTGCTTCTTTTCCATCATATGCCTACTAAACAATACAAACGAACACATTTTGTGAAAGAATCTGACGTTAAGAAATCGCGACCATGACATATCCAGGGTTGGTATTCCTCACGACCATGACGAGATGAGTGAGTACAACCTATATGCGGAGTATGCGCCGCCATAGTGGATCCACCCATATACCAAATTGACCTACTTATAAGAACTGCGCAGAGATCATTCTTATGCAAAGGCGAATTCACCTTTAATATTTTCAAGTAACACATAAAATGTCAAGCAAGCTTATAGGACAATTTGAAAGTATAAATGTTTATAAAAAGTTTCAATCCTAGAAACGTTTTAAGAAATAGTCAATATATCTGTATACGATGTAATCATTTGGTGAACAAATAGAAACAAAACAAACTAACACAAGCATTGGTATGAAATTGTTTTGTTGATTTGAGCGGGAGGGCGGGGGTTGGGGGGGGCGCGGGGGTTTAATCTGGGTTTTCGTGCAGCAATCCGAGCATATTCCTAATTAGCAATAGGTCAGTCATGCCATGCCTAATTTGCGAAATAACAGACTTGATCCCGAGGACTTGAGCACGTCTTTATGTTAAATTCGGCACCTTGTAAGCTATTCTTACTTCCATAACACTTCACCCTAGTTTGAAGACAAGGGGAACAAGCCGAATTTGCAATGTACAAAATGTTAGATTTGGCCTGATTAGGTTATTCGCACTTGAATACATTATACAAATAACCAAAACAAATAATTGACAAGATGCATGAATCATAATTCATATACAGGTGTCCCAAAAAAAGTGGTGACCAGCAGATAAACTCCGATTTCTCAATAAGCTACTGAAGCTGTGATATTTAATTGTAATCTTTGGAAAATTGTGCAAATACCATAACATCCGCCACGCAAACCAGAGATATAAACGATTATAAAGACTATCTGTTTTTCATCCTTCCTGTGGGATACACGGTTATCGTACATCAGTGGATTCGTGGCTCAATCGTGTGCATTGAATAAATGATAAACTCAGAACCTGAAGGTGATAATTATGCTACTTAATTAAGACAGTCCTGTATCTGAACAAATATCGTACTGTAAAAATAATAACTTTTAAGTGACAACCTGACATACTCATATAAAAGGGGTTACCGTTCCAATTTCAGTCGCGGGCAGTCAGGATAAATTGAACAGATTCAGTTAGTCGGCAGGTCACCACAAGATATATTTTCACATTAAAAATTGTTGGACAGGGTCATTTGACATGTGCTTTCATCACAACAATAGGCAAACGACCTGCCATTGTCCACATTCCCTGCACACGTCTGCCCATTTCAAATCGATGGAAAGTATTGGAAACCAGACCCACCGGTTAGCACATGCGAATTCAATTCATGATGCAGTAAATGTAAGGTGATACATTTTCCGTGGTCTGTCGCTAGAGATAGAGCTAACACGTTACAAGACTTTTGTGTAGCACACAATTCATTAATGATTTGGGATGCTTTAAAATTTTTGTGGGGATTTTATAACTTCAGAGACCACGCTTTTTCAAAACTTAAAATTCGTCGCGTTTAATTCGTTGTTTTGAACCCAAAAACACCATTTACGTCATATTAGAACAACTTTAGATGACATTCCGCAACAAGAATACATGATTGTATAATGAATCAGGTATTTTGAACCTCAAATAAGGACATTTCTATGAGCGTTTTCGACCAGCTATTGAGGTCATAGAGATGTATTGTCTTCTCGTGTACTAGAAAATTAACGAATGTGGGCGTGACCTCATGATTGACTTGATTTTATGAAAGCAAAGGAGTTTATGAAAAATTAGATTCAAGCCAATTGTTAAAGTAGCAAAATAATCAATGACATGTGTGATCCTATTAGCTTGTTAAATGAAAGGAATGGCACATTCTCCAATCATTTGTGTTATTTTGAAAACTTGCACAAAGATGAGAAACTTCCAAGAAAAACGTACCGGTATCTGTTGTGTCATTACACATTTGAGTATGGTTAAAATGGCAGGTCAAACAGGCCATGCGAGCAAAGGACTTTAACTGCCACTAGATTTTTAATTTCTTTTCTTATAAACAAAACATGTTTAACTCTGACATTCAAAAACAATGTGCCACTGAGTTACAAGTTTATATATTTGGCAAATTCCATTATCACGAACGCACAGGTTGAGATAAAGAGACATAGTTGTGCTGATCAAAATTATTTAAAATAGTTGCAAACATAGAACTAGGTCGATACATATAATTCTGGTAAAGATTCTCTTTCTATGACACTATTTGGATAAATGCATACAGATGCATAACTAACAAAAAATTGCACAGTGAACTTCTTTCTTTCGCAGTGTCTTTTGAATAAGGATAGACTCTGATTTCCAATGATTGAATCATTTCGCTCTCTGAAAAAAAATTTTAATTCATCAGAATAAGACGTACGTGGCGACAGATAAATACAAAGGGCACTATTCTCAGTTTACGCCTCGACTTGCATTGGTCAAAAACTCCGACAAATTGGGACCTAAAGGTGAAATGGTGTGCGAAAGTGTTTGACTTTATTCTGAATAGTATCTGTTTGCTCCACGGGAGGCAATTATATTTAAGACATTTGCGTGGGTAGTTTGTCGGAAAATGGGCTTCCTTGTTGGTCCGGATATAATTAGAAAAAAGGGGGACGGATTCTCCTGCTGTCTGCATGTTAAGGAAAGTTTCAACCCTTTTCTTCACTAAAACATATTCAATACCTTTATTTAACGAATGCATGCATATCTCTTTTATCTTTTAAGAAAAAAGAAACGTAGCGGCGGAAATATCCATGTGTGCAAGCAGTGTGGCGCGCAAAGGGGGTGACCCCGTGGTACCCCCCAGTTTGGTTTGCCAGTCGGGGAAGGAAAGATCCATCGGAGCAGAGGCGTAGGCAGCGGGGAATTATGTTCCGTGATTACAGCGGCAGGTCGAAACGATAAACAATTTAATGTTGGTTTGAATTTGGACCCACTCTGCAGATTTTTCCCGAATTTTTCGATGCGACTCAAAAAAAAAAATAGGGTCAGCGGAAAAGTTCTTGTCGGTACATTACCATGATTTATACCGTGTCCAAAATCTGCTTTACGGCCCACTGAGAGCGCGCGAACAATTTGACTACAATACAGGCGGATGTAGCGTCATTCATGTGCGGGAGCTCGCCGCGGTTTTGAGACAGGTTATTTGGGTACTGTTTTACCTTTTGGTTTTAATTTAATATAGTGGGAGCAAGGACTGGGGTCAAACATCATCGTTCATGTCCCATACATCTCAGCTTTGACACCTTTGGTAGTTCAGTAGTTGGGACCCTCTACATCAATGCAAGGGAGTTAGTGGTGTCAAATTGTGTGTCACTTTTTCAATAGGGGCCAATTTAAGTGTAAAAGGGGAGTCAAAATTTTAAAGTATCCACTCATGTTGAATGTATGCCATATGGTCCGTCTAGGCATAAGGATTCCAAAAATGTATATTGTCCATTGGTTTTAAAAAAGTTTTGGGTAAAAATGGCTAATTGCAAAAAAGGTCAATTTCCCCCATTTGTAACAGGGGTCAACATCATAAGTTTCTCCACTTTTGGTAAAAAAAGGAAAACAAATTGTTCATCTAGCTTAATGTGTCAAAATAAGGAATATCTTTTTGTGTAAGCATCTGCAAATGCATATTTTCATCATAATTACAATATACAATTGCGTGACCTTCTATGACCTTTATCTCATTAGTCAACATTTAACATAATCAAACTATACTTTTTTGGGAGTCCTCATCCTCAGGCAATAATTTCAAGATTTATAAAATATAATCAGAATAACTTTCAATGTTGACCCCGTACAAATTTGAGTTTGAAACGCGTTTTTTGGTCACTTTTAGCCATTTTTACCAATAAACTCTAAAACACTGGTCATAGATGGTACTTCACTATACATTTTTTGGAATCCCTTTGTGGGACTAAGACGGACAATATGGCATACATTTCATCAACATGATTGGAGTAATTTGAAAGTTGAACACCCTGTGTAATTTAAAATTGGTCCCTATTGAAAAAAAGTGACACCACAATTGACACCACTAACTACCTTGCATTGATGTAAGGGTCCATACCAACTACTGAAAGTGTCAAACCTTAGATGTAGACGGCATGAGCTCACGCCTTTAATAAGGCCCTATGAATATTCTGCTCCTGTCTAAATGGGGGTACGGGTTTCCTTGCAACAGCTCTTTAGACGCTAGTGTGCCGTGTATGTGTGATGCGTAGTAAGTGGCAGATTGCTATCTCTGTATGTAAGCTAGCATGTGGCTGAAAAGTTTGCACAGATATCGAACCCTAAAATTTGCCAAGGGCTAAATATTTTTCCTGGGGTGTTTTTAGATTGACGATATTCCTATCTAATACCCTTTCCAGATATAAAGTGTGTTTATGACAAGAGAGACACACATGAAAGTGTAGTAGGCATAAGTTGCAGACTACTTTGGGGATATTTGCCGTAGTTTTGGCGCAATTGTCTTAGCTTTCCCCTTCCCCCCTCCTTCCTTCTCACAAATCTTGTTTGTAATTTTTCGGGAGTTTCCGCTTTGCAAATTGCTTATTTTCAGGTTTAGATCAATATAATTTTGAATTACTAAACAATACGAGGATTAGTTTTGATTCTAAGTGATTAAAATTGCTATGTTACTCTAACTTTAAAAATTCACTGCAGTTAGTTAAAAAAGTGAAATATGATGATGTGATAAATATAGGAGATGGACATAACCGGGTATCGTCCCGTCATTATTGATGCTCGTGTAGGAGTACATATTGGTTGCACATAGTAATTCTCCAGCCGAACTCCTGAGTAAGCTAAAGCGTTAATTGCCGGTGTTTTCGCTACACAACCTGTGCCCTTAGCGTGGTATCCCACATCATTATAACCCAAATCATCGGCAACAACAAATATAACGTTAGGTTTATCCGATATAACTGTATTTTTCTTTGGTTTGGGTTTGAGTTTTACTTTCGTAGAGTCTGTCGATGGTTCGAGTGACTTTGGTGCGGTTTTTACCGGTCGATCTAGATCATTTGGCAGTGTGACGGAGTTGTCCAAGTCCGTCACGTGTTGAGGCTTCTTCTGCCTTTTCCTTCTCTTCCTCTTGTCCTTAATTTTCCTGGGTTTGGCATTGGTAACATCAGCAAGAAGGCACAGTATAGCACACAAAACCACGAGTACAAGAAGTTTCCTTGCAAGTCCAGTGCAGTAACAAACCTTCCCCATCGCTAAAATCAGTCACAGTTGACTGTGTCTGTCTGACTAGCCGCGGAATTCAGATTGGAAATTTAATTTTCCAAATATCAAGTTGGATGTCAGGACGCATTATACTCTGCAGGAAATATTTGAGTATCACAAACCTGACGGTGAGAATCAATACCAATTATAATATACAGCTGATATGATATACTTGAGAAGGAAAGCCTGTGGAAAGTATTGTTATCCTTATTGGCTGGTTAATACAGATGTTTATTAGTATTAAGGTTTTGCACTACTAGACCTTTTCGAGTAGGATACCATTGGGAATTGAGAGTCGGATCTGAGTATGCACGTGTTCAAGTACGAACTGTTGAAGGGAATTTAGCAAGTATCTTTGACAGTGTGACTTTTTAAGTATATTTAAAGTGGAATAAAACTAACCACAAAGTTTTATGTATCAGTACACAGTATTAACATACTAAAGTTACAGGTGAGATACTTTTAAAGTGGATTCATCTTTCGTCATGCATAGACAGGCCTATATTACGCTTTGTATTAAAACTTTGTAAATTTTATTATTCTCCAGTTGACATGACTGAGTCTCTGAGACCCCCTTTGTTAGAGTCCGGATAAGACACTAATCCATTCGGTCTTAAAGGAAACCACTTAAAAATGTGATGCACTCTGCAATAAACGTCATATAATGAGTTAATATACTGAACAATGAAACATCGTGTGCAACGGACGTTGGCGTGTGACATATACTTCACCTCCGTACGACCCCGGCCCAATTACAGTATATTTAAACATTGCGAACAGATTGTTACGTCATTGGTTAGCTCAAAATGATACATCCCATGAGGCAATGTACTTCCTGTCAGCTTTTAAAAAGCGCAGCCCGCTGAGTGATTCATTCAGTATGTTCAGTCCAGGCCCCAGATTTGATATGACGAAAGCCTGTTAAAAATATAATAATTATACTAAAACGGTATCTTTCGAAAGAAATCTTGATGCACATTGCGTGTTGGCACTTTCACTAACTTCTGTAAGGTTACACAAAGTGTCTTATGCGCAAGGTAAGGCAAAAAGTGCTAATTATATCACAACCACACATCAAATTCAAGCTTAACATTAAATTTAAACGTTTCAAGTAAAATATCTTATTCAAATCAAAACTTCGCATACATTTTATCTTGGCAGATCTTTAACTTTGAAAGTTCAAAGGCAAGTAACGTTTCTTTTAAAAGGTTAAACATTTCAGTAACGTCGAAGTCATTTCCACATCGTACTTCAAGCAAAAGCATAGGAACAGACCTACAGCAACCTCAATCACTGCCTTTAAATGTCTCGTCATGAAGTTAATTAAACAGGACATGTGCAACTTTTGGCAGTATTGGGAAAATGGTGGTTCTATTTTAAATCCAGTCAAAAAAGGACCCTTAATGATTAATGGCACTATCAGTGCTTTGCTAAGTCTAAAAATCAAAAGTAACCTAATACGGACAAAATCGGGTATTTTGCTCATTACTGTCCATACGGACTGTCACTGCAACATGAAATTGAATGTAAATGGAGGTTCATATCTTTCAACACTGCTTTTTTCTTCCTTTTTGTCAAATTTTCATTTGAGTTTTCTGCAGACTTATCCTTCACTTTTGAGCTACTCCTGCAAATTTCGTTGTTCTGGGAATCCTTACATTGACAGCTTTGAAAAGTTTATATTATTAAACCTCGTGGATATTAGTGAACTTATCATGCCAATCCATTGACCGATTCCTATTACAAGTGCTATTTTCCCAGGACTTTTTCCCTACAACCTTCGGGTTCGGGGTGATATGCCCGTAGGCAGTACATTGGGAAAATAGTATGCCCTATTTCCGCTCAAGCCATGTAGCACTTGTATCCTTCTATACTAGGGCTTATTCAGGAATTATGGAAGACGTTTCATATAGAAGTCCCAAGTATGCAAATGAGGTATTGCCGTTTTATATTCCGGCAAGCGCTACTGCACAACATCATAAAGTGCATGACTGAATTAATTGTAAAAGTTAATTTGCATACTTGGGACTTATATATGAATCGTTTACCGGAATTATGACACAAAACATATTACCTCATTGTGACTTGGCAGCTCCCAGAGGTCTAATACTTTTCTTACAGTATATCTGATTGGCTGATTACATGATATGACATGATAGTAGCTTCTGAATAACCAATCAAAATAGACCACCAATATCTTGATGTACCTTTACACTTAGTGGCTGATTGACTAATTACATCATAAGTAACCGATAAAATCAGCTGGAAGAGGTTGAATCGAGGATATTAGCTCCCACTTATACATGAGTTACCTCTACAAAGGTAAAAAGCTTTTTTTTTCATGGAAGACGAGTGGAGGAATCTGTGAAATTCATAAACTGCAATAATTCCATAGGCATCACAGGTGGTTGCATAATGCTTGCACAACCACAAACCATCCACGAGTTTAATATGGAACACTATCAAGTTCTTATCTGCTTACTGACCCATGATCCAAAGCATGACGTCAACAAAAGGCATTGTTAAGTCAAACGGCACGTAAGCTGGACCATTGCAAATCAGTACCTTGCGTTCATGGTCATGTAATTAAGCAAAATATCAGAGCAACTTGGTATGGATAAGGAACGACAAACCACGACGTGACAGAGCTCGGTGTTTAGATGTATCCTTCAAGGACTTTGCTTTTACCTTGACAGCCAGAGAAGAAAGCAAACCGAATCCAGCGTATTTGGAACAAGCCATTGCAGACTGCAACAGGAAATATTAGAGGTAAATGACATGAACAACTAGATATTGGGGTACAATGTCTGACTATGGTACATTAATTACCGCTTCTTACTTGTTGGTGAATGTCGTTTGACTCATTTCGGGTAGTGCTTTGCATTGCTTACTTTCAGTATTCATATAATTTTGAATTACTAAACAATACGAGGATAGTTTTGATTTTATTGATTAAAATTGCTACTTTTAAAAATTCACTGCAGTATTTAAAACAGTGAAAATATATGAATGATATAACATACCGGGTATGCCCGTCATTATGTGATGCTCGTGTAAGGTAGTACATATTGGTTGCACGTAGTTAAATTCTCCATCGCACCCTCCTAGTAGCTAAGCGTTAATTTGCCGCCGTGTTTCGCTACACACTGTGCCCTTAAAGCGTGGTATCCACCACTCTATAACCCATCATCGGCAATCTACAACATCCAACGTTGGGTTTCTCCGATACGGACGACTGTCTTTTCTTTGTTTGGGTTTGGTTTTTACTTTATTAGAGTCCTGTCGATGGTTCAGTGTCCTTTTTGTGCGGTTTTTACCGGTCGATCTAGATTATTTGGCAGTGTGACGAAGTTGCGCAGTCCGTCACCTGGATATGCTGAGCTACTGCCTTTTCCTTCTCTTCTCTTTCCTCTTGGTCCTTATGTCCGTGGGTTTGGGGGCATTGTTGGTAACAACTCAGCAGAGGCACAGTATAAGACCCAAAACCACGAGTCAAAAGAGATTTCCTTGCTAGTCACAGTGCAGTAACGAACCTTCCCCCTCGCTAAAATCAGTCACGTTTGACTGTGGTCTGTCTGACTACCGGCGGAATTCAGCTTGGAATTTAATTTTGACAAAATCAAGTTGGAGTTCCGGACGCCATTATACTCTGCAGGAAATAATTGGAGTATCACAGACCTGACGGTGAGAATCAATAAAATACAAGTATAATTACGTTGGCATATATATACTTGCGATAGGAAAGCGGTGAAAGTATTGTTATCCTTCTTGCTGGTTAATACAGATGTTTTATTATATTAAGTTTTTGCACTACTAGACATTTTCGAGTAGGATACCATTGGGAATTGAGAGTCGGATCTGAAGTTATGTGCCAAACGGTTGGGGTTTTTTTCCAATTTCCGCGCAACAAACTGTTTTTTGAAAAAGGGAATTTTTAATCCAAAAAAGTACCAAATTCCATCTTTGGGGGACCGTGTTTGACTTTTTTTTAGTAAAAAGTTTGTGGGGGGACCATTAAAAACTTTAACCCCCCACAAAAGTTTTGATTAAACCAAAAAACATTGTTTATCACCAGTTTGAAAAACAGTAATTAAACATACTAAAAAGTTTTTTCCAGGTTGGGGAAGATAACTTTTTCTGTTGTTAAAGGTTTGGGGGACTTCCCCAAAACTTTTCCTTCGTCAAAATGCCACAATAGAGAACCATTCCCCCCGAAACATAATGGCCGCCCCTTTATTTTTTTTGTAATTTGTAAAACCTTTGTCAAGTTTTTTAATTTTATGTTCCCCGCCCACCTCACAGTTTTTTGTTGGGAAACCAAATCGAACCCCCTGAGTCCCCCTTTCCCCCCCCCCCCCCCCCTTCTGGGGACCCCACTACAGGGACCCTTTCTAATTTTTGTTTTTTTTTCCATAAATTCCCCGTATAATTAAATACGTCGTTTAAATTCCGGCCTGGTTTTTCCCCCCCCCCCCCCCCCCACCCCCCTTTAAAAGTTAAAAACCACTTTTTTGTTAAAAAAATGAAAATTTCAATGGCCAAAAACTTCTCCCCCCCTTTTTTTGCAAATAAAAATTTACAATCATTTTCCGTCAAATATAAAAATGAAAAACAACAAAAATTGTTCGAGTTAGACTGAAACAACAATGGAAAAAACCCCTCCCGTTGGGGTGGGGGTGGTGGGGGGGTTCCAAAAAAAAAACTGACGTTTAGGGGCGTGGGGAACATGTAAAAAAAAACACAACGTTCACCCCGGTATTTAAACTTTTTTCCCACCTCCCCGTTAGCGACCCCGGCCAACAATACAAATATTTTTTTTTTTTTTAAACCCTGGTGGGCGAAAAAACAGATTTTTAGTTTTATTACCTTCCCCCCCCCCCATTGGGTTAGCTGGTCCCAAAAGTAAAAATTAAACTTTTTGGTTTCCCCATAAAAGGCAATGAACTTTTCCCCTATCAGCTTTTTTGATTAAAAAGCGAGCCCCCCCGTTTTGTTCGGGGGGGATTGTTCAATTCCAAGCGTGGGTTTTTCAAAGGAAAGAAGAGAGGAGGGAAAGTGGGGGCGGAATAAGGAAAGCCTGGGATCCCCCCGCTTGGTGCCACCTTGATGTGTTGGATCAAAGAATTTTTTTGGGATTGAACGAAAAAACTCCTGTTTTTATAAAATATTAAATAATTTATACACCCTGAAACGGGGTTTAAAATCTTTTTTTTCGAAAGAAATCTTTTGAATGCCACACAACATTAATTGCGTGGTTTTTTTTGGCCACGTTCCCCCCCACTAAAAACTCCCTGCAAGGTACACAAAAGTTTGGGTGTCCCTTTTTTAATGCCGCACAAAAAGTGTAATTGGCCTCCAAAACCAACAATTCCTGGAATTATATCCCATCTAAAAACGACAAACAAATCAACATTTCCCCAAGCTTTTAAAAAACCGTTTTGGGAAATTTTTAAAACCCGTTTTCCCCCATCCAAGTAAAATATCCTTTTAAATTGTTTTCCCAAATAAAAAACTCATTTTTTTAACACGTTTCCATAAAAGTATCCCCATATAAAAGAATTAAGATTTTTGTTTTTTTTTTAAAAAATCCTTGGCCAAAAGAGTTCTTTTAACTTTTTTTGAAATTGTATTGTCAAAAGGACAAGTAAAAACCCGTTTTTTTTGTTCTTTTTTTTTTTCCTTCCCCCTGATTTATCCCTTTTTTTTCCCTTTTTTTAGAAAAAAGGGTTTTTGTTACAACCCATTTCATTACGGTTCAAAAGTCCCCCATTTCCACAAAAAAAATCGGTTAAACATCCGTTAAACGGTTTTCCCCCAAAAAAAAAGCATAGGAACAGACCCTTAAACAAGCAACCCTCCCAATCACTGCCTTTTAACATTTCCCCCCCCCTGTCCCAAAAAATGAAGTTTTTTTAAACTTCAACAGGAAAACAACCATGTTTGCACCCCATTTTTTTTTTTGGCAGTTTTTACACAATTGCGGGGAAAAATGGGTGGTTGTTTCAGGCCTATTTGTTCAAAAATCCAGTCCCCCCCAAAAAAAGCACCCCTTTAAATGAATTTTTAATTGGCAAAAAATAATCATTTTTTTTGGGCTTTGTGACCTGTTTTAAGGTCATGACAAAAAACCATGGATAAACAATCACGGTTTTTTTTTATAAAACAAATCCCCTAACCTAAACCTTACGAGTTGTGGGGGGAATACGAAAATTCAAAAAAGTTAACCCCAAAAAAACGTGACAAAAATATTCCCCGGGTTTAAAAAAAGTTTCTTTTTCCCATTACTGCTCGTCCAAATACGGAACACTTTGTTTTTTTACTGCACGAAACGGGATCCAGCAGAGAAAAGGGGGAGAACCTTATCCACCACCCTGTACTATTATAATGTTTGATAATCAATTTACATTGTAGTCATTTTCCCAGTCTCTTCTTTATCCCCCCCACACCCTTAAAGACCTGCTATTTTAGATATTTTCTTGTTTATATGTCTTCCGTGTTTTTTTTTATTTAGAAAACTATGGTTTTTTATTCCCCCCACCCCCCACCCCTTTTTTTTTCCAATTTTTTCTTTTTAAAAAAAATGGCCCCCTTGAAATGGAAGATTTTTTTCCCCTTGCCCAAAGCACCCTTTCCCTTCCCCACTTTTAAAGCTAACACTCTGCCAAGAATTTTTCCCGGATTGTCGTTTGTTTTCCTGGGAATTACCTTAAACAGTTGGCCAGCCTTGTTTTCAAAAAGATTATCATAACCATTATTTAACAAACAAAACAACCTTCGTGGAAACATTAAATTTCGTTTTTGAACACTTATCAATGAGGGGCCATCCAATTGGCCCGAAATTTCCCCTAATAAAACAAGAGTGCTAATTTTTGTATTCCCCCCCAAAGGAACTTTGTAACGATTTTACCAAAGTGCAGTATTTTTTTTTTGTTTTTTTTTCCCCCCCCTAAACCAACCTTTTCCGGGGTTTTTTCGGTGTTGGAAATAAATGGCCCACCGCCGTTAGGCAAGATTTAACACCATTTCGGGCAAAAAATAGTTATTGACTGGCCCCTAAATAGTTCAAAAAAAAAAAAAACCGCCTCCAAACCATGTAGCCAAAAAACTTGTATCCTACTAGGCGACTTAAGGTAAACTTTCTTTTTTTTTTTTCCAATTATTAAAAAGGAAATTTTTATGGGCAAGAAACGTTTTTTTACAAACTAAATAGAAAGTTTCCCCTCCCCCCCCCCAAGTATGCCCAACAAAATGAGGTATACCCCGTTTTATTCTTCCCCGGCCCAAAAGTGGCCTAAACAAACTCCGGGGGCAACAAACATCAATACACAGTTTGCAAAGATAACCGGAAATTTCCAATTTTTGGTTTAAAAGTTTGTCCAAATTTTGCCATACTTGGGGACCCCTTTTTAATAAAAATATGAAATCGGGTTTTTTTTAATTTTTTTGTTTTTTTAAACAAAAACACAAACTAACACAAAAAACACCAAACCCAAAACAAACAACAACCAAAAACGAAACCACCCGGGTGAAGGGGAAAAAAAGCTGGAACACAGGGGAGAAAAAAGCGTCCCCCTTGGTTTTGGAACTGGCCAAAGCCGTTTGTCCCCAGAGAGTCTAATACTCAAATACTTTTCTTACACGTTTTAAAATATCTTTGACTTGGCTTTCAATAAAAAACAAAATGAATTATGAAACAAATGACTTTAGTTAGCCGTTTTTCCCCTGGAATACCAATCCAAAATAAGAAACCCCCCCAAGGTAAATCACTTTTTGGATGTAACAACCTTTTTTTAAAAACACTTTAGTTTGTTCCCCCCCCTGATTATTTTTGCAATTTTAAATTACAATCATAAAATAACCGATTAGAAAAATCCAGCTGGAAAAAGGGGGTTTGAAAAAAAAATCCGGGGGACACATTTAAGCGTTATCCCAATATAACCCGAAGTTTTTTTTTTTTGTGTTTTTTTTTACCCCGTCTGAAATATCCATATACCACAAGGTGACACAAACAACCTCTTATCGTGTTTATTTTTTTTTTTTTTTTTTTTTTTTCCCCCATAGTGAAAATCACACAAAACGAGGTTGGGAGGGTAATCTGTGGTGACAATGTTTCCCAATAAAACCGCCCACAGAATTCGGAGTTAGGGCCCATCCCACAAAGGGTTGGTTGCCAAAATAAATGCCTGTGCCCACACCACAAAAAAACCCATCCAACGAGTCTGAGTTTAATCTGGAAAAAAAACAATAAATCCGGGAAGGTTTTGCTTTCAAATCCTGCCTTTACTGACCCCCATGAATTCCCCAAAGCCTGAACGTCCCAACAAACGGCCTTTGTTAAGTCAAACCGGCAAAACGTCAAAGCTGGTCCCCATTTTTGAACATTCAAGTACCTTTGTGCCCGGTTTTTTTTTTCATGGTCAAAATGTCAAAAAATTAAAAGCAAAAAAAATTAAATTTTCAGAAAGCCAACCCTACTTTTTGGGTAATGGGGAATTAAGGAACCGACAATAAAACGCCACCGAACCCCTGAACCCCATAAAAAGGCTCCGGTTGGTTTTTTTTTCAGATGTACCATCGCTTCCAACAGGCACTTTTTGGCTTTTTTTGAACCCTATGACCCAGCCAGGACAAGACACACAAGAAAGCAAAGGAAAATCCAGCGTACAATTTTTGGAAACAAGTCCCAATTTGCCCCAATGACTGGGCACAACCGGACATATTAAGAAATGGGTAAAAATGACCATTGCAACCAACTCGAAATTTTGGTGTGTTTCCAAATGTCCCCCCTTGAAAAACTTATGGAAACATTTAAAATTTTACCGTTTCTTCTTGTTGGTGAATGTCGTTTGACTCATGTCGGGTGGGTGAAAGCTCCCTGGTCCGCACGGAGTCAGTGCCAAAGTTTAGATCTCATTTTTTTGATAACGACTAACAGGTGACGAATTTTGTTTGGGTGTTTGGCTATTCTTCACATATCTGGATTTTCACAACGAAGTAATTTAATACTCCGCTGTTTTAAAATTTTAGATTATTAGATATGATCGTTCTTCACAAGAAACGTTGGTTAGAGTACAATGAACATACTACCATTCTTTTAATAAGTTCACTGGAATGTGTACCGCAGCTACAAGCAAGGCCGGAGAGGTCATCCATCCAATTCATTCAACAAACATGCACTGCAATTTAAATTGTCTGCTATGCCCACAAAGTAATGAAAATCGTGTTCATTGGGAGGTTGAAGACCCCGTTCTTTAAAAAAACTGTTGACTGATTATTTTGATAAGGTATTCTATAATAAAATCCTAACTTAATGTCCTATTAACTAACTGTCTGCCTTAATTTTCAATAAGTAAAAAAATCGTTTCCAATGAGCCCTTTGAAGATTTTTAAAAGGCCCGATTACGTTTGCGATTCATCGACGTTTCCTTCATCCTTTCGACGTAATCTTCGATTTAACTCCCTGAACAGTCTGCCTTTCACCACAAACAGTATTTCTGAGTGGTCTGTTCATGTTAAACCGTCAACTTGAGTCCCATAAAAACAGCGTTTCTATAGATATTTCATTCAAATCACTTTAGCCCTTCTACCACTCTTATGCATAGTGCTGATTGGCTCGATAAATCAATAATAAAGCTCACTTGTCTGCAACCTGAGGGGGTTCAGAAGGATAAGAACCACAAACGAATTCCATAGCTCTTGTTGAAACATAGCAAAGCAACAATAGAGAAACTGATTCACATTGCATGGGCGTAAGAAGCACGATCAAACAGAAAAGTTCAGTATTCTATGAGGTAATGTATTTTTTTTTATTTTTTTTTTAATTTTTGGGCATAAGGGTTAGGTTTTTTTTGTTTGTATTAAGGCCATAAGTCAATATAATTTTTTCCTGTCAAATTTCATAAGGGGTCCGTACATATGGGAAACCTTTTCAATTCCGTTTTCTTTCAGTTGGTATATTAACTTCATCCTCACATATGTTGCAAGGTTTCGCTTAATATTTACGTCCTGCTGGGTTGAAGCAATACAGACCCACAAATATTTATTATGACTAACGTGTAATGATTCACTGGCATGACAGTTTAAAAGATATTATAGTTCCATCCACAAGCCCTGCTGACGAGCCTAACATCGGAAGTACAGGATCCTACTATGTGACACCACAACTAAAATAGATTGCACATTTAAGTTGATTTTATTTCTTAAAAACAATATTTACAAATGGAATTAGAATAGCCATGGAATATCTCCGGAATGATTTTTGGCTGGACATTGAGGTTTCCTATCAGGTAGGGTTTTGCTACAACAGTAGGGTTTTGGGACCGGTGTGCAGGATATTACTTTCACACTGGTGTAAAAGGAGATAGGGTCCGGCAGGAACCATAGTCGCGGGTCCATAGACGACAACGGATTAAAACTTGAAACTAATGTTGCGTGCAACTGAATCGAGTTGCCCTATTCTGCACCGTTGTGCCGGACTGTGAGCCGGAGACTATATCTCTTCCACACGCGGTGTAAAGAAACGAGAGAGTGTCCTAGCTACCAATACCATGAAAACATGTCGGAATAATTCGTGACCTTGTAGACGAGGCTTATAGGTAACGTGCTAAATAACTTGTGCGGGCAGTATATAGAGAACACAAACTACTAGGTAGGACCTTGCCTCACATAGGACGCTGTAATCATGACACAGGTGTGAAAGTATTTATAGTCCCGGCGGGAGCAAACTGGGCTCCCTAGAGACAACGGAATAAGCGTAAACGTAATTGATGCGGTCAAGATCTCTGTATCCAGTTCCCTATGATTTTTTAACCGTTGTAGCCGGCTTGAGTACGGCGACTATAATTACTTCTTCACCGGTTTGTTTTTAAAAAGACCGCCTATGATATAAAAATTGAATGTCCAGCGCCATCTCCGTTTTTGATTCTTCTTTTGTTAACTTTGTGCGGACCCTTTGGTATTCTATCCGTTGCCATTTTTGGATGTGTCCAAGCCCCCATTAGTCTTAGTGCAAGATTAGCCATCTTTATTATACTTAAATTCAAAGACCTATCATTGATCGACGACCGAAAGGTCAAAAATATTTTAAATTTCAGAATTGGCGTAAAAAGTGAAGGATACGCTGTAGAATTATCTTAAGTTATATTTTCCACTGAAAAAAATTAAACATAGAAGGGAGAAACAGCAGGTTGAAGAATTGTGGTAATGACTCCCCATAGTCATACGTGTTGTGTGTATTGGCAGTGTCTGTACGGATTTCGATTTACTGATCTCCAAATCACTGATATGCCTTTAAGTTTAAATTTATTTATTCCGCAACTTCAAATCCGTATTTGTGTTTCAGATTACAAACCAGCGGTCCACCTTTGTGGCCATGTGCCGCCGCTGTCTCCAAAATTTATGCTGGCATGCCGGGAGTCTTTGAAAATCCGCCGGATATTCCATACAAAGAAGGCTTGGTCCAGGTGGTTTCGGTGTGTTTACAAGGCCATTCATCAACGGCAAACGAACATAGCGCACTCAAATCATTGACTCAGCACGCCCTGACCAAAGCATAACCGAGAGATGGAATCAAGCATGGCTCATAGAAGTTGGGCGCTCTCTACAAAGTCACCTCTTCAATCGAATGTTGTAGGCTAATCGAAAAGCCTTTGGAACCTGGCCTAGAACTTTTGGGTGGAGATGGAATTCTGTGCTGGAGGAGACTTGGCCAAGTACCAAAGGCTGAAAGCAGGATCAGTCCAAGGCAATAACGCGTTCCTATCATGATAGATGTACATCAGCAGCCGCTGATCTACTTCTGATGCAGGGATGTGCATCGTGACCTCACGGCGGAGATGTATTGATAGCTTACAATAGCTCTAAAAGCTCTAATGGACTTTGGACTCACAGCTAACTGGCCGATTTCGGACTGGCCAAAGTAATCGCCAACTTGCAACTTGAGACGCAGTTTGGAAAACTACTACATGGATTGCCCATGCGTAAACAAGGTATTATTGGCACCAGAGGTCTGCCAAGGGAAATACAACCGTGAAGGCTTGAACATCTTCTCTATGGCTTTCTTTTTACGCGCATGTTCACTGATCCGGATTGAAATACATGACGGTTACTAAAGGATGCCACTGTGAATTTTGGGTCATCTTGAGAGTACTGGTTATGTAAAAGATACTTGCCATTAGGTCTACCTTTAGCGCCTGGGGGAAATCTACGCAAAATAGTGAACTCCATGCTGCAGTTCGACTATCACACGCCCCACGGCAAAAGGAGATTCTCAACACACTTTCAACTGTAAGTTTCAGTGCCGAATTCGCCGAAAGATGCCGCGCAGTCCTGTTGGGGAGAGATGGCGCAGGGTCCAGACCACCCCTCGACCAGCTCCCCCACAATAAACTGGGTTAAAATGAGAAGCTATGCAAGAGATGAGAACAGCTATTAAAGTTGCATTTCGTGAACTTTAGCACCTATTTTTTAAAAGGCATAGATATTGTCAAAAAGGGTCTTTCATCATTTTAATTGATCCGAAAGGTGGCATTTTTTAGGTTCTGTGCCAAAGGTTTATAATTAATAAAAGGTTTTATAGGTCAACTGTTCTATTCCTGTCAGTTTACGGACAGAATACCAAATTCATAATTTCTTGGAGAGGAGATCGAATCTTCATGTAGACGTGAAAGTTAATGCAACTTTTCGTGTGAGCACGTGTGGCGCAACGGATCAAGCGCAGGACTCATGATCCTATATGAACATTGTAAATCGTGAGTTCGAGCCCCGCTGATGTCAACGTGTCTGTTCCCTGGGCAAGATACTTAATCAATTGCCGTCGTCGACCCAAGCGAGCTGGGGAGCTGTTATGGGGGATATTACAATCTAAGTTGCTGATAGCATGTCCTTGTAAGGCATTCTTTAGAGCAGCCTCCTAAAGACCGAAATGATTGTGACGATTTCCTAACGGCGGCGTAATAATAGTAATAATTGTACACGCTGTGACCGTTGTGTAAGATCGCTTTAATAAATGCCCTGCATATTATTATTATTATTAAACCATTAATGTGGAAATTCCTGGTTTGTTTACAACTTACAATAGGTAGTGAGATACCTTCTATTTTTGAGAAAGATAAGAAGCCAATGGCGACGGAACCTTCAAAGACTTTATATTTTTGACACTTGTGATCTTTTATGGGGATGTGGTCTTCGCAATTTTCTTTTGTGGCGCAGATGGGGTCTCAAATACAGTGTGCAAAGTACCTTCACCCCTCCTTGCCTCTCCGCTTCCTGGATTATTAAGAAATGTGCTTTACAGTGAGCATGATGTATAAGATCATTAAAATCAATTAGTCATGTCTTAGCTATTTAGGCCATGATGCATTCAAGGTACCAATAAATCTTTCGTCATCATAAGCAAAACTTGGGTAGCGTCTTGGAACTGCAGCTATAGTTGAGTAGTATAATTGATAAGGGATAGGCCAGGGTTCTCAAAGGATTTTTGCCAGACACGCCATGTCTAAATATTTAAAAGACTTGCGCTGAGGAAAACACTATTTTTCATTATTTGTCCTACTTATCAAATGAAATTTGAAACACGCATTTTTTTCAAAGTTAAGACCTTCGCGAATATTTTTCATATTTTTCCTACTTATCCAATGAAATTTGAAACACGCCTTTTGTTATCAAAGTAGCTTCGCGACCCCATTCTTATGACCCCCGTGACCCAAATGCCTAATATTTGAACAAATCACTGATCAACAAAAAATAAATTGTATAAAAATTAAAGATCTTTTTGTGCACTAGGCTCATTTCCGTTGTGTAGAGTAGAGGTTATTGTCGACCGTGTTTTCACCATGTTAGGGACGAATTCAATACTCAACTGGCGGGCGTTTCGGTTTGCCGGTTCCACGCAGTCAATTAATTCATTACAGTTGCCTGACATAAGAAGATGGAGCGGATTAAATGACCGCCTGGACCGGGCAGAACCGGCGAAAAATGCCCTGCCGGGGAGTATTGATGGTCCCTTCTTTAATGGAATACACACCGTCTATATTCCCTCGGTCAGTACAAAGAAGACGAAACTTGATAGCCTTTTTGTTATCCTTCCAAAACCTCTCCGTAACTGCATTGACACCGGCTACAAGTCACTCTTCCACATTCTCAAACATTCAAAACTTTTTAATATCAGTTACAAACTCAGACTAGAATTTGTTGAGTCATTTTTGGCCCATTTAGGACTAGGACTGAGGGGTTATACTTCGCGGGAAAATTTTCAAAGTTATGTGCGCGGTCTAATTTTTTTAGCTACTTTGGCATTGATATGTGATGATTGTATTTATAATGTTGCCTTCCGCTGCATTATGTTCAATTTTTTAAATGAACCTAAACTTGAATATATGACATCGGGAATATCAATTTAGTACTGAAGAAAATCAATCTTTGGCTTTGTCCAGGAACCTTTGCTTATCCTCAAAAACCTCACTGACAAAGGTAGTAAACTTGATCAAAATGATTACCTACCTAGCATGTTCTTGCCGTGGGTAACTGGTAAAAAGGACGACTTTCCTTATAGACTATGGGACATGTCCCCATCGGGGGCTAGGGGAAAACCCAAGTGTAAAGTCATATTACGATTGTTGAATATCTTAGCTCCATTATTTGCTGAAGTCTATGTGTATCCATTGGTCACTCATATTAGGGAAAGGAAATTATTGTGCAAGTTTAATTTGCGGGATCAGACGGTTATATGATTGTTATAATTTATTATGAATTACACTTGGTTTTTCCCTAGCCCCCGATGGAGACAACAGAATTTGTTGTACAGTTGGTTATTTGGTCTACGTCCAATAGTCTATTAAAGCAGATGTCCTGCAAAGAAAAATATTTGAACATGCTGATTTAAGCCCATACTATAATCACTTGCATTCTTTAAAAATAATGTTAACGCTATATACGTTGTGCGAAAACTGCAAGAACGTTATAATATAGGATGGCTGTGACATCACTGCTACCCTTGTTGTGCACCTGGCAATGCTCCATGGCGAATTTCTTTTGTTCTGGATCATCTACACCACCTCTCAGATCAATATGTCTACAGAAAACAACAAAAGCAATAATGCACGTGTGTGTGTGAGTTGCTGTTCTGCTTTCAAAAGAAACCTGTCAAGAAGGATTGTCATGCACACAACCAGGGTGGTTGTAGCACCTCTCAGATCAATATACGAGGGGTGATTGATAAGTTCTAAGCCTAAGGTAGAAAGAGATATGCTATAAAGTTCAAATTTACACTGTCTACAGTTTCATTCTTCAAATGAAAATTCCAGAAGTTTCATGTGTATATCTGTTCTATTTTCTAACTTGCAGGTAATCAAACATTGAGAGTTTTGCCGGACCTATTGAAGCAATTACGCGAGAAAATTAATAAAAAGTTGAGAGGAAAGCTGACATCGGGGGGTGCTCTTCCATCATGACAATGCCGCAGTCCATAAGTCTATGGCAGAAATGACTGCAATCCATCAGTGCGGCTTCAATCTAGTAGAACATCCAGCCTATTCACCCGATTTGGCACCGACTACTATCTCGTCCCAAAGATGAAAAAGGAACTCCTCAACGTTTTAATTTTCTCTTTTTTTTTTTTTTTTTTTTTTTTTTTTTTTTTTTTTTTTTTTTTTTTTTTTTTTTTTTTTTTTTTTTTTTTTTTTTTTTTTTTTTTTTTTTTTTTTTTTTTTTTTTCCGTAATTGCTTCAATAGGTCCGGCAAAACTCTCAATGTTTGTTTACCTGCAAGTTAAAAAATAGAACAGATATACACATGAAACTTCTAGAATTTTCATTTTTTAGAATGAAAACTGTAGACGGTGTAAATTTGAACTTTGTAGCATATCTCTTTCTACCTTAGGCTTAGATCTTATCCATCACCCCTCGTATCTATAGAAAGCAACAGGCAATGTATGTATGTACGTGAGTTGCTGTCCTGCTTTTAAAAAACCCTGCCAAGCGGCCAAGGAGCATATTGCCAGGTGTACACAAAGGTAGCAAGTGATGTCACAGTCATCCTATATTATAATTTTTCGTGCAGTTTTCAACAAACAATGTAAACGTAATTTTTTTAAATAAAAAGAATGGAAATACTTGTCGTATGTGGTCCTAGTTTATCATCATGTTCAAATATTTTTCTATGGCATTAACTTTCCTTTTTAACACAAAACATGTGGCACATGGATACAACTTTCTTTAGCAAAACATTCATGTGTGAATAGGCCACAGGAATCTAAGCCTCTGATATAAAATACGTGAATAAGTCACGCTACGATTCACCCACAAAACGGATAAGGCCTAATGCCGTTAATACATTTAGCACGTTTTTTGTTTAAACCCAACATCATCTTTTAATAGAGACAAATTGACACATGGCGGCAGGCAATCGTTTGCTTACTGTCGTAACGTATGTACCGATGGTATTTTATAAACCAGTAATGACACGTACCAGTCTTAAATATGTCTCTCTTAAATTCATTGCAAAGTCGGCCTTATTCATGATAGGAAGTTTTTCCAGACAACCGGTAAAAATAAGTCTCCTACATGTAGAGTCACTATATTTGGTACCTGTTACGTATGTATACACGATGCTAAACGGGAAGGGTCTCATTTTAGGGTAACTTAAAGCGTAGATAGCAGAAAACCAGAGATAAATACTGTACCATTAACCAACATTGGGACTTTAAAAGTTGCTTACATTTAAAAAAGTTTTTGGCTAACTTTGTGTGACGTTTTCAGTTTTTCCAAAACAATGCATCATACAGTTTCCTTATTATACTTTACTGAACGCCATTGGTTTTGAGAAGTAGCAAAGACCACACAGAAATCAATTCAAAGGCGCGTTCAAGGGAGGGGGAACCATTCTTCTCATAATTTGCGAGGTAGGCAAATCGGGTTATGGTCGCCTTGGAATGCATGATGTGTCTTTCATACCAAGTGCAGTATGCTTCTGTTTATTTATTGAAGTTGTTTTTGCACATTGTCAGATTTGTGTTATGTTGGGTGTAATGTTTAATTGTCTACGTTATGAAACTTTAAAATGTGTTACTTTCCACTTGTTTCAATCCCACCTCGTCTAATACCATTTTAACATTTGGTTCCATCCCATTAGGTCCAAGCCCTATTTCGTCCAAATCTGGTTGTCCAGATTTACCCCCCCCTCCCTCCCCCTCCTCCTTCCTTTCAACGGTGCAGTAGAAGGTCATTTCTTTATCTGGAGCAAGATTTGGAATAATCCCATGGCTTTATATGAACATTTAAATAACTCCTTCATGATAATATTTCCTCAATTTTTGAATAGGCTTTCCGGGGTTTTTTGTTCTTGCACCCCTTCCCCGTTCAATTGATATATGGATAGTTACTAGCAGAGTAACTACTAGCAAACTAATATGCAATCGATCAATCGAACTCAAAATGCGATTTTGAAATTTAAACACAAGGCCGAATTTTAGTTCTTGAGAAATCGCCTGATTGGGACCATGTGAAAACAATTCCATGTATAGTTCTCAGTTTTTTCCCCCTTTTAATTAACCAGGGGTTAACACCACATCGAGTTTTTTTCTCCCCGTGCGAACCACGCGCGATTGTGGTCGCAAAATTTTTTCAATCGTTCTTAAATCTTTGCAAATATTTTAGGCGGAAAAAAAAGAAATCGGACCGCACCTTATAGGGCTAGGTAAGCCGCCAAAGTTGATGTGTGTGGATGAAGCCTCATATACTTTAAAATTTACTCTTATACACTGTTCAAATGCCGAACTGGCCGCGGCTGGGACTCGTCAACGTACAAACTTTAAAAAAAACAAAAACAAAAAAAAAACAAAAAAACCCCTTCGTTTAAAACTTTTGTGAGTTTCAAGCGGGCCATTCACAACATGTTTTATTGTCATTTTTAACAATGTACCGAAAAAAAATTCATGTAAATGAGTTAAAACTTCATTTTGAAGTTTAAAAAACAATGTTGTGTTTTCCCATTCTTATATTTGGGGGGGGGGGGGGGGCGCCAAAAGCCAGTACAATTGATCGTTTGTATACTTCTTAGCCAAAATTCAATTTCCTTAACTGATTTCTACCCCTTTGCGAGGGCACCGTTCATTGTGACGCCATAGAAGCAAGGTGCTAGGGTGTTGGTACTTTTTTGTATCACTGGATAGAAAGACCAATAGCTATCCCATGGATACCAAAATCAAGTCTAAAATCAAGAGCATATATACACCTTGTCAGGGCACTTTACGGTTATTTTACGACAATTTGCTTACTTCAGACGCGGCAGATTAATTGCTAACCGCTAAGGTTTATGGTAATATGGGTTATGTTTCCAAAGATAAAAAATCTATGCCATCAAGAGCATAATTTGTTAACAATATTTTAAGTCAGCCACTTTTTGGCAACAAAATAAATGAAATAAAGCAATGAAAAACAAGGTATTGTGACTTTTGAAGGTGTGTTGAAAAAAAATGTTCGAACCGTCCAACCTACTTGAAAGCTCCGTGCGCCCGTAGATCAGTTTTTGTTTTGTTTTTTTTCTGTTTAATTCCTTTTTTCTCTGTTTGTTATCTTGGCATTGGGCAACTTCGTGCCATTTAAAAAAAGAATTAGGGTCAATAGGTGACATAAAAGAGGAAAAAGGGCAATGTCAATGTCTCAACAAGACATCAACAGACAGGGAAGGACTCTCATTGCCCCGCGCGGGAGCCCGGGGCTATCCGATGTGGAATAACTTGACAGACAGGAGTTTTTTGCTGTATTGAAGCATGTAGAGCCTTGGTCCTAAAAATTTTCATGACAATTGAAATGATGACAGTGATAAAATTACTTGTAATGGTTGTGAGTGATGAACATGACATCAATATTTAATGCAAACACAAAAGTTAGTTTTTTGGTAAGTAAATGATGATACAGTGTTAGATAAGATGTATTTTCAGTGTTTTTTATACAAATTTATATGGGACTGTACAAGGTTCTATTTCCATGTGTTTAAGTGGGTCAAAATACATTCCAGTGAGCGAAACTGCCACAGCCTGGTTTAATACTCAGGTACTATATCATTGGCATATTCAGAATATTGAAAATTTCTTGGCAGCTGACATCAGTTATGAGGGTCGACAATTGAGGTACTATGTTCATGTTTCAATGTATATATTCAAGCATACATATCGTCTTGACAGAAAGTGACTTAATACAGTATGTTCAACTCATCAATACATAAAGTATAATTGCCACTGTGCTAAAATGAGCCTTGTGATGGATATGATATGCTAGTACCAGTAATTGACAACCCGAAAGGGCTTATAGATATTACTGTCCCTGTAAACCAAACAAGTAAATATACTCAATATTACACTAATGACACTAGTAGGGGATGATATAAAAATATACATAGGTAAATAGAC
>JAMKCH010030658.1:0-17335 GCA_023653785.1 Ophioderma brevispina | reverse complement strand
AGAACATTAACTCCTTACTCAAAAGAGGTCAATAAGAAGGCCTATGAGTCCCGATCGTTCGTCCGCGCCTCGAATATCATCAGAAACTTGGAACCCACACACAACAACTTTATTCGGACAAGCTCGAGCAAGTTCAGAGAGCAGAGCGACGGTTTGTGTTTGCTGATTATCGCTGGACGACCATGTTTTCATCACTCATTCAACACTTGGATGGGAGTCCCTCTGCATGTACGACTCTTCTTCTCTCTGGGCACCTACAAGTAATGTTCTTCAAAATTCCAACAACACTGTCAATATCCATTCACCCACCTTTGTTGTCCAGCTACTAACAATTTCAAGAATGATCATCAACTTAAGTACCATAGTCCCAACTACAACTACAGATCTCTACAAATTTTCCTACTCCCCAAGGTCCCCTACGTGTTTGGAATAACCTTCTAGCTCAAAGTGGGTCAACATTTTCTCTCTACTGCCTCGGCCTTTAGAGAAGCACCCTACCGCCATCAGAGCTATGCTTCCTCCGTCGGGCAGCAATTGATGTAAGAACCATTCCCTGCACCTGTATATCGTGCACCGTTTGTTTCTGTTTATTGACTTTTTTTTGATGAATTTTTGCTTCCATTTTTTTTTTGCATCGCATCTACTTTTTACTTGCACCTGGTGGCTGGAGACGCCATTTTCCCGCACTTCTAATCCTCGTTTTTAAGCAAGCTCAACGAGCTGCAATAAGGATCAACATCCCAATCCAACATGGATTCCGGAATAAAAGATCTTGTGAGAGCCATCTTTTGGGCAGTTTGCACATGATATTGTGACCAACATGCAATAGAACGGCCTCCAATGATGTCCTGTGTGTTGATTTCTGTCAGGCCTAAAATAGACAAGGTGGGACACAGTAGACTCGTTTGAGGCAATTAAAGTTGTAAGGATATGGAGAGTCATAGATGGAGTAAAAGATTTCCTTCATGCAACAGAACTCAATCTGTGGTCATCGATGGTGGTGTCTTCCAGCAGTGTATCAGTCGACTCAAGGTTGTCCTCAAGGCGTCAGTGTTGGGCCCAGCCTGTTTCTTTTTTACATCAACGACATAACATCTCTGAGAACTTAACATCTACCACCCTTCTTTTTGCCGATGACCGATGAGTCTACATGGCCTGTGAAGGGAGAGGGAGTATGACTAAACTACTCAGCAAGATCTTGACACCCTTATCCTCGCTGGGAAAAAAACATGGATATGCAGTTCACCCGAAAAAATGTGAAATCATCAACATCACCCGTAAGAGAAATGTCATTCACTACCCCTAGTCCTTCATGGTCATCAACTCAAACATGTTGAACAAACCAAATACCTGGGAGTTACAATTACAACTGATTTCAGATGTAATACGCACATTGACAACATTGCTGCCAAGGCCAACAATACCTTAAACTTCCTATTCCTCCGTCGCAACTTAAACAGAAAAATCAGTCTATGAAGGAACAAGCATACAAAGCGCTTTGTCAGACCTCTTAGAGTATAGCAGTCCTGTATGGGATCGCACAATCTGCACTATGTGCTAGTAAGCTGGAGAAGGTACAACGTCGTGGTGTCAGGTTTATACTTTGAACAACTACAGACCAACATCCAGTGTTAGAGGCTATTTGTCAACAACTCTCATGGCAGACCCTACAGATAAGACGTAGGTTGGCACCGACTTGCTTGCTTTTACAAATTAGAACAACCTGGTTGCTATAATCGCCATTTCCAATTAATCTATTTCTAGGATCACACACTGCACCTACACGCACCTGAGAATCTCCAATCCTTCCGCCTCCACATTCAATGAGGGATTATCACATCGTCTTTTTTTCCCCCGTACGGCAAGGGATTGGAACATATTACCAGAGGGAATCATTAATTCCATCATCTATTGAAGCTTTTAAGGAGGGGTGTTTCAAAACTTTAAGGCATTCACATGCATCAACTGGCCCCACCAAAGTGCTTTAGAGTTCTTCACCGATGAAGTTTGCACTACACTGAATGAAAAGAAACCAGTTACAAAAAAATTATTTTCCCCCTTAACCCCTATGAACCGTGATCTCTCCCTAAGTAACGGCAAGATATACCGGAAATGTATAGTTAGATTGCGGGCATCATCATTTGGAGTTGGTTTGAAACCCACTCTCAAATTCCCATCTTCCCATCCCAAAATTAGAATTAGCCTACACTACATCACTTCTTAATTGGTAGGAAAAATTCTGTTCCAAATATTACGCTTTCTCTATTTGACCATTTGTTCAGAAAACCTCCTTTTCAAAGTGATGGCCTCCTGTTTCATTTCGAACTAATATCACCTGTGATTCGTCTGGAATGGCGATTTTTATACTTAAGTATCAGAATTTTGCTATCCACTGTGTTGTGTGATGGTGAATTTAGAGGCCATCGTGCTTGTTATTGTTGTCAATGAAGCGCGTGTCAAATATCCGTTCTAAGTGTTACGCACCGCAGTGTTACGTAATTCCGCGCCGCGCTAAAAGCGGTGGTGTCTGCGTAAACGATCTGCGCACTGTGGAGCTCACCTATCGCGAGGAAATACATCTGAAAACCACATTAAGATGAGCATTGAACCTACTGTACTTTGATCTGTTTGTGATTGTCTCCTACCCTGATTTTTTTTCCTGATGAATAAGATACATGAGAAAAAAATATGAGCAATCCTGATTATGGTTCCATTACAAAAAAATTGCCAAAGTTTTGTTTTTAAACAAAAAACCCCAAACGAAAAAAAAAATTAAACATAAAAATAACTGTAATGAATCTTAGGTGTTTACTTAAATTTGTATTTACTAATTTTTACTATTAAAGATTTATAAGACAGAGTACAAGAAATGAATACCGTCATATTCTGAATGCTACATGTCCCGATAAAAGTTTGATAAATTTGCCAAGAACAAACCAACCGTCCACGGGACCGAAAACTGCACAACCTTCAAAATTCTTTTTGAAATTTACCAGACCTAAACGTTGGCAAATCTCAGAACTGCAGAAATATTGTGCAATTGTGTATACTATTCCTAAATTCTAAGCCTATTTGTTTTAATTACAATCTAATAACACGTTATTCTGACAAACGTGAGTGATTTGTCCTTGCCTCCACATTTGTGTTTTTTGGTATCGTTTTGTAGTCATGTCCTTGACTATATTGTTAAATCCATCATGGGTGGTGATTTCTTCTTCCTTATTTAAGTCTTTGTGCCTGGGCTTATGCTTTGTTGGCGCTTTAGAACCAATATTTACGGTACCGGTGTAAAATCTGCAGTCCCCGATAAAACACCGCACTGGTGCATAGCTGCCATAACTTTACACAATACAGCAAAGTGACCCTCATAGATGAGATGAGATATCAAAACTAATGAAGCTTGCAGTTGAAAATCTGTGCAGTAAATAAGCTTAAATATAATTTGTTCAGCAGAGCCACAAGCCTATATCAATGATTTTGGGGGGATACGCTAAATAAGATGCAGTCATCGATAACGCGTTTCAATGTAAGCTTCTAGCCCATTTTCAACTCACCGATCCCCCCTTTCCACGGCCACGAATGTTTTGCAATTAAGAGAATCGTAGTTCAGTTTTGTAAGAACCCATATACGGCCACTCTGACGACGAATTTGGAAAGATCCAATCTTAGATTGCACTGAGGGCGTCAAACAGAAAAGTCTCTGCGTGGTCCGCATCGAGGTCTTTTCCGTTGAAGAGATTTTTTTGACATGGATTCACATTTCATTCACGCTGGGAGAAGGTCAGGTTCGTCATCCCCATCTGATCTCGCAAACGATTCTAGATGGATCATTTGGACGCTTTGTCTGGAGTTTTACTTTTCAGAATCACTTGTGTTGGAATACTGCCAATCGGACTAATAATCAAAAATCGTGAAAACCTTGACTTTTGAGATTGTTCTATGTGAACCAAACTTATCTGAATTCATGAATTGATAGACAAGGATCCGGATCAGAAGTTTTTCCTTTACCCGTTGAGTAAGTGCATTGTGTAACAACTTTCAACCATGCATGCAGTGGTTGCGCTCATATTACCAATTTTAAACTTACTAACCTTTATACCACATCACTGATAACTTTAATGGGCGTGGACCAAATAACCAACGGTATAACAAATTCTTTTTGTCCCCATCGAGGCTAAGGGAAACCAAGTGTAAATCATAATATTATTACAATCACATAACTGTCTGTTCCCCGCACATAAAACTGGCACATTTTCCTTAAAAATAAATAAAATGTCACTCATTTCTTTTTCCCAATATCAGAGACCAATGCATATGTATAGACTTCGCACCATGAGCTCAAGATATAATGGGCCTTGTAATGTGGGGCCAATTGTTTATAGAGCCAGGTGTTACCACCTGCCCGGTCCACGATTCGGGTGATGGACCATACCCGTCCCTCTCTCATAATAACTAACATAATTATAGGTCGTTGACAGACCCAATTTTCTTTTTCTCTTCTGAAAACTACGGTAAATTTGAATAGAAAGAAGTTAACAATAAGTAATAAGCGACGGAGTGGTTTGCATAAACGTGTTAGGGGTTCAAAGCTTGCCCAGCAACATTCTCATCATGATGTTGTTCATGTTTTGTCCCTCCTTTTCGAATAATGATGAAAAACAGTGGCCCAATTAATTGAAACACGCACTAATAGACCGCTCAATGTTATTTATTTGTGATGAGGTTTTTATTTTTGTCCTGAAAAAGTACTGGAGAGCGGTAACAGCTGAAATCTATTCAGCTGCGCAACAATATACATGGTCCCCACTCCCAGATAAAAGAGAATCTGAAGTGTTTTTCTACACCGTATACCGGGCCGGTGATTGAATAATCTTTAAAACTCCTTGTTTGCAGGGTGGGGGGGGGGGGGGGAAGTCTAATGGTGTACTCCACTATCACTGATATTGGGGAATGAAATTGAATTGACATTTTATTCTTTTTCAAGAAAATGTGCCAGTTTTTAATTTGTGGGAACATACGATTATATGATTTTATAATTTATTCTGAATTTACACTTGTTTTCCCCCTAGCCCCCCTATGAGACAACAAAACAACCGGCATAGAAGGACATGCCCATACCCTATGAGATTACACCCTGGGTTCTATACGCTCTAAAAGTTGTGTCTTTACAATGAATCATGTGAAGCCAATTTTGCTACAACGTGTCCTTATTAAGCTTTATAGACACAAATTTGCCTCTGTGCAAGACATATGATCCATATGACTCTATTCAGACATCAACAATTAAAGAAGTCATTTTTCATGCAAGACTGCAGTTTTACATACGTGTTAGTTTTGAGACATAACTTAATATGTCTTCATGTCATAAATTGGTGTTTTCAAAATGGCTGGTGTCAATTTTTGTATATTGATGAATGAAGATCTGGCCCATCAGTTGGGTAAATTTCTTTTTTACCTTGGGGGATGGGGGTTGATGAAATTTATGAATGAAAACGGAGTTTGGCTGAAAAGATTCATTACTATAGCACTGCTGTGCGCGAAGCGCTCTAAATTTTTTGCTATGTAGAAGCCTAAAATGTTAAAATGTAATTTTAATTTAGAACAAAACTCGCGCGAAGCGCGCGGAATTTACCATTTTAAACTATTATGGTAAAATATGAGTTATTTTTGGTCAAAAAAAACACACGAACGAACGGGCATCAACAATGGGGTGGGATGATCGTATGACCATCACCCGCCTCATTTCAAAATCATGGGGAAGATATATCCCCCCATCCCCGCCAGGGATTTACGCCTCATGAGGGCCATTGCCAGACATCTTAATGGTACAAGCATCAGTTTACAATAGGTTCCCTTATATTCTCATCTACACTGAAAACCCTAAACTTGTCATTAACTAGTCCAGATGTTTCCTAATTGACTAGTTTGCAAGACTATTTCTTTACTAGTAGCCTGACTGGTTTTACTAGCCCGACTAGTTTTACGGAGTCGCTCGACTAGTGTAACTAGTCAACTGATTAGTAAAGCTCCCGATAGTAATTTTTACTAGTCATTTAATAGAAAGAAATATTCCTGGCAACGAGTCCAATTAGGAACCACCTGGACTAGTTATGACTAGTTTAGGGTTTTCATTGAATTGTCATTGTTGGGTCTTGCAAGTCACAACGTTCATGTAATATAAACTTAAATCATGTATCTAACCACGTATCTAAACACTATTTTGTCTCACTTTTGAGACTTGTCTAAGCATTTTAATTTTACCTGGTGTTCAATTTTAGATTGTAAGCACATCCCATAAACTGACGTTTATTGTGTTATATTCTAAACACGAGTCGCAGCGCATGGCTTCATATGCTTAGACAACAATAAACTCATTTGTGGCAAGTACCAATTGTTTAAAAAACGCGTTAAGGCTTTCACGTTAGAATTCTCATTGCTCTTAATTGTAGAAATGGGAAAACCGATGCTGAATTTCACTGCTTTTGATGATTTATAGGAGCAGTGATCTAAGTACTTATCCTCAAGTCCTTAGATTTTTTAAATACCCACCTTTTGACAAAAAGTGTGTATTTTTATTTTGGTTTGTTTGAACGCTGTCTATATGAGCTTAAAACTGTTGCCCTATTATGTTTTACAGTGAAGTGCGAGTTTAATTTCTGATCTTTCAAACAATACAATCATCACAATAATCTGTAGTATTTTAATCATGTGGCTTTTCCAGTCTACTTTATAATCTGGATTAAAATACTTCCAGAATTATTGTCCCCCCTTTAATAGCCATAATTTATCTTTTTTCATAATGTCGTAAAAATATGTAATTGCATGTGCTTTGAACATCCTCAATGTAAACATGGTACAGGCCCGCCTGCGGTAAAGAATTCTTTTTGCTACAAAGAAGTGCCGTACAATAATTGAGTCGTGTATGTTATGAATACTTACAAATCAACAAGGTTTTGAGCTTGGTGTTTTTTCTGACTTGACTGAAACGCCAACTTCATGCATAACCTTTAAACCTCTGC
This sequence comes from Ophioderma brevispina, assembly GCA_023653785.1. Classification (NCBI taxonomy): domain Eukaryota; kingdom Metazoa; phylum Echinodermata; class Ophiuroidea; order Amphilepidida; family Ophiodermatidae; genus Ophioderma; species Ophioderma brevispina. The sequence goes on along the minus strand of JAMKCH010030658.1, from coordinate 10,316 downwards.
ATTGATACTCTACCCAGGGATGTCGTACACCTGTTCTCTGATACGGTTTCTTTTACCGGTTTTGTACGTGAACTCTGACCTCCCATTCATTGAAATTACATCATTTGATATAGCTCAATTTCCACCCAAAAGATTTTAAACTGAAACTGTCTCAGTCCGTCTGAGTGGCAATTCATTCTGAAGGCCTATGGGAACCCCAGCTCCCCCATCCTTTGTCACCCTATTGTTTTTTTGCTAATACAAGGAGGGTGTTGTTGAAACCACTCAACTATTATTTATATTTTGCTGAAACTTATACTAATGACCACTTTCATGATAGGTAAAATAGCTAGCCCTTATAGCAAAACACCCGCGTGTTTGGTTTCAAAACTGAATCCTGGCATGGCCTATTTTAAAAAACAACTTTGAAAATGCAACTGGGGGGGAATTATGAGACTGTACTGTCACAATTGCGCTAATAACATCCTGCCTGCGGTATTCCACGCGTTTGAGAAATCCCCTTTTTTAAGAGCTGATTTCGAATAACTCTTGACCGTGACATACAGTCATGTTCTCGCGATGAATGTCAACCGTAAAGGAAATATGGTCAAATTTTTGTCAACTCATTTTGACTTACTTTCATAAAATATATGTACATACAGCACGAATTCCCGAAAAAATAATACATTTGATGAAAATTAACAACAATAGAGGCATATAATTTTTGGTTTTTTTTGACATACGAGAAAACGGGCGATTTTCGCCACGCTTCCATTGATCAAAAGCGGGGGGGGGGGTTGGGTGGGTAGCGCCCAATTTGCTCTCTTCTTACGTTTCAATTGATGACCCAAACACATCGTGTTGACTCGAATTGTTATTGCTGACACCTGTCATATTTAGGATTAATGAAAGGAATCATAAAATTGAAAAGAAGTTACAGATGACATATTTTTGTTTTCATTCTTTGTGTTTTAATTATTATTGAATAAAACACATCGATCGCATTATCGAAAGTGGCAACACTGCGATATGATTGTCACAACGACGTAAATTATGGATGGTCCTCACTTTGACGTCAACCATTTGGCCTCCGATGTGGATTTGTCGGAATCGCCTTCGAGTAAGCTATTGGGGGGGGGTAAAAATGAAAATGGCAAAATAACTTCAACAAATGTTGGAAATTTTTCAACTTATTTTGATTTATATATGTAATCTACGTTACTTAAGAAGCTTTTCCATCCATACCAAATGTTCCAAATATTCAGAATCATGACTATTTCCTTTAAGTTAACGTTGCCCAAACAAACTACTTGTTTAGATGACAAGGATTAAGTGTCCATGCACAATAACACTTTCCACGCGACAGTTAATCTACTGCGATAGGACAATTTTAGCCATTTAAGCATATTCCGTTATCTTTCGAATTCAATTATCTTAATCGAAATACATTTTCAGAGGAGGCATGCCCTTTTTCGTTGAAGCACGACGGAGCGGAAGGTTACGAATCACTTTAATGGTGATTTTATTATTCACTAGCTATAAAAGCTTTCCAAATTATCAAATGGTGATTACAATTTCATGGGTTTGTAAGGGTTTTCCTGGTATGTTGGTTATTTGGTATAGTTTTGGGGGGAATACCTTAAATACTATTTTTGGAGTACGAATTAGGTCTAAAGATACCATTTAGGAAATCTGGAAAACAACTTCTATCTCAATTTCCTAGCAAGGGAGTTGCAGAGAAATTCAACTCCCTCATGAATACTGCGTATAGTCGAATGCCTCTGCGTTTCTATCTATTAAAAAGTATACGTAAATTACACCATCACCTTGCATACAATAGGTACAAACATGTTTTGGGTTGAAAACTTTTGTCCAGCATCATTACCAATGTTAAGGATCATGAGTAACCCTACATAACCTGTGTTTATGGGAATCCATTATGTTCGTACAATAAATTTCACGCTTGACTTTGCGTTGATATCCTATGTCCGAGATTCTTCACTTTAAAATAACTGTCGCATTCGTCCCTGATTGGCAATTTCATTTCTCAGCCCTCATCGGAACCTTAGCCCGCATCCTCTGTGCCCATTTCTGCATATACAATGAGGGTGATAAACCCAAAACTATATGAGATTTTATATTTTGCTGAAACTTATACTGACCAGCTTCATGTAAGTAGAATAGCTTATCTCCTTATGCAAACAACACTTCTGTTTTGGTTCAAACAAAACTGAAAAACTGGCATTGGCCTATTTTTCACAAGCAAACTTTTGAAAATGCAACTGGGGGGATTATGAGACTGTACTGTCACAATTGCGCTACAACCTGCAATGCGCATTCCACCAAGCTTTGAGAATTCCCTTTCCTTAAAGAGTTGATTTCATAACTGAACCTGACATAATGTTATCGCGATGAATGTCAACCTTAAGTTAACGTTCCAGAACAAACTACTTCACTCATGTTTAGAAAGGATTAAGTGTCCAGCACAATAACACTTTCCCGCGACGTATAATCTAACTAAAGTGCTGCGATATCGACCATTTTTTAGCCATTTGAATATATTCACGTAGGCTTTCGAAATTTCAATATCTTAATCAGAAAATACATTCCAGAGGAGCCGGGTATGCCCTAAGTCGTTGAAGTCTGTAGGCGGAGCGGAAAGATTCCGATAACTTTAATGTTGTGATATTTATTATTCAATCCGGCTAAGCATTCCCAAATTAATCAGTGATTAAAATTCATCACGGTTTTTAGAGTTCGCTATGTGGTTAGTGGTCTGTTTTGGGGAAATCCCTAAACTATTTGGAGTACGAAAGCAGATTGCCATTTAGGAATCTGAAAACAATTATATTTCCAATATTCCTATACTTTTATAGCAGGGAGTTTTGCGAGAAATTCCACACGCCCTCATGAATACGGCATATACGCAAAATGCCTCTGCTTTTCTATTAAAAGTATAAATTACAAAACTTCAACCTTGCAGAAGTTAATACGTACAAACATGTTTTGTTAATTCTTTTTGGCCACATCATTACCAATGTTAATTGATCGTGAGTAACCCTACAAACAACCTGTGTTAATTGGGAATCCCTATGTTCAGGTACAAGAACTTTCACGCGTGACTTTGCGTTGATATCTATGTCCGAGATTCTTTCACTGTGTGCAAATTGTTAAGACACCTCTGTTGGCCCAAATATAATATCCATCCCCGTACGCCCTCGGGTGACAGATTATATTCCCACAAACCCCAAACCCTGTCTGACTACATGACCTTGTGGACAGTTTTTTCTACAGCGTGAAACTCTTGATCTGTGTGTGAGAGGGAATTCCACCTTGCCAAAATGATATCGTTGTCGTTCTTGGCAACGCCCATACTAAAAACTACTTGCTCCTGCGTGCTATTGCGATAATACTTTGTAATATTTTCACTACAAATGTTTGAACAATGTAAAAATATGTAGTCAATTTGTTTCTGCAAATTCGTTCTTTAAGACATCATTTTGACTACTTAAAGGACTAATGACATGAAAAAAAAATTGACATAATGAAAGACCCTTACAGAATCACTTCCACGAGTTTTGAAAAACAATTTGGATGTTACATTCTGAAAACCAGTAAAAACAGGAAGAGTTTTAGGGGGAGGTTGAGTTTGTGGCAAATTCTTGAACAAGAATGCTGACATTACTCCAGCATTTACCAAACTTTTACCATTGCTATTGTATAGTGCTAATCCGGCTAATCCACCTTTTCCTTGCCGAATAATATCTTACCATAACAAGTACAAGCCTAAATGTACAATACCTGAATCCCGTCTGAATGGCAAAACAGCTGTAAATTCTTCCGGGATTTGAACACCTGCACCTTGCTTTTCTGTTCAGAATTGCCACAACTGCCACTATCCCCCCACCCCCCCCGGAACTCTTCCTGGTTGTACTGTTTTACAGAATGTAAACAGCCAAATTGTTTTCAAACTCGTGGAAGTGATTTTCAGTAAGGGTCCTTTTCATTATGTCCAATTTTTTCATGCCATTCAGTCCTTTAAATCATAAACATGTCTTATATGAGCAAATGGTTTGAAATTGATTAACTTATTCCTACAGTGGCTAGGCAGTTGGCGGCCCCCCAAAAAAAATCTTGCCCCCCCCCCCTATTTTTTCCCCCCCCCCCCCCGCTGAAAGAAAAGTGAGGATTTTTAAAACTCTTTTAAAAAAAATCACAAAATTTTCGGGAAAAATCACGATTGGGGGCCAAAATTGGGGTTGAATGATCTCCAAATATTTGTACTTTGCCACCTCCCAGGATTGCCATTCCCCCCAACAATCACTTTTGCCTCCCGCCCCCCGCGTTTGCCCCCCCCCCAGAAAAAAGTTCTGGCGCCGCCACTGCTAGGGCAATTTACTAAATAACCTTTATGTTCAATACGCTCCATCTCAAGTCTTATGAGATCCCAACTTCCATGTAGACATTTAAAATTCCGCAACCAAACTTTAAATATCTAGAATTTGAACGAAAAAAATTCGAAAAGTTCATGGTGGAAAATAACCATTTTGGCGTAACCCAACTCGATGCCCTCCCTTTATATCTTTAATGGTGCGCCCTTCTTGCAAAATTCCCAACTGTTGTGTAGACCTCAACGCGGCTGTAATTCGTGACCCTATCCGTGACCCGATTTCACATGGGAAACTGCTGCCAGATTTAATACAGAGATTGGTTCCGTAACTTAGCGAGAGTCTCTGTATCAATTGACCCAGATGTCAGAATTCCATCTTTTAAATAAATATAATTTCTACCTCGCTGTTTTTGACCTCAAGATCTACACAAATAACATCGAATCATAAATTGTTTTGAATTATGCACTAGATCACATTAAGTTGACTATAGTATATCTTCTATGATTGTTCGTGAGAACAAAGATGAAAATCGAAGTTTTGATATGTAATTGAAATCGAGTGAAAAAGGTTATTCCCGGCCTGTTTTTCCGCTCTCTGAATTAAAAGGTAAGCGATTTATTTTTCTAAAGAGCTTGGATTTCAATCCAGTCCAATGTTAAAGTCATTTCACTCCAATCAAAGCGTCTTCCTTTCAAAGAGTGTTTTAATATTTAATACAAGTCTTAAATTGAAGCTCAGGTGTACAGTGGTGTCTTAAAATATTGGTTTTCAAACTACAAACATCAGCACGAAGTGTTATATAGAGTTAAAACTAACACCAAACGGTGTAACTGTGCAATAACACCAAAGTTAATTTTCACACTTTGAATGTCCCGATTTTGATACACACACGAAGTGAACACTTATAAGGGATGTGTTAGATAAGAACAACATGCAGGAACAGTGCGACCATGACACGGAGAACATCAAAGAGTTCCTTCCCATAAATTTCAAGGGTTTTTTCAAAAAGTTTCTTCTTTAAAAAAGCATTGCTTGAATTCAAAGGAAAGAAATGATCAGAAGGAATGAACTCAATTTTCGTATGATGGGTGGCGGTTCTTGTAAAATAACTATGATTTCTCTCTCGTGTATCATTGAAAGACGGTCATCAAAGTATGAAGCCATACCTAGTGCCCCTAACATGATGTCATCCGAGGTATCGGAGATGATATAAGTTTGTTTTGATCATGGATTTGGGATTGTGTGCACGAGCAGTCAATCCAACTGCACCGATTCACTAATTCAGCTGACGTTTCTTGAAGCTTCTATTGTGATGATTTTTGTGGCTAAACATAAGTGATGTCTGTCCTCAAGATCAAACTGGTAGCCGGATGCGTTGAAGGTCTGTGAGATGCTGCGCTATGTAGTACTTGGGGAATACATGGCGTGTGTATAAACAGGAATCTTTTTTGAGCTAAGTCACGGTGCTCAGGGCATATTTGATCTCTGGTCCTGGAGCATAAATAATCTGGACCAATATTTGACGTCAAATATGGTTCCATTGGAGCATATTTGGAGCATATTTGAATATTGCTCCTGGAGCATATTTGAATACACAAAGGGTCCAGAAGCATATGGCAAATACGCTCCAGGAGCATATTTTCATATGTTCTTGGAGCATGTGCATTCAAATTTGCCGTGGGATTTCTCCAGCTTACTTATGCTCCGGGACCATATGGTCCATATGGCCTTGGGCATAATTTTCGGCCAAAATATCATAGAAATCTCTGACAGCGGAAACGAGATTCCGAAACAAGAAGTCAATGTTTTTCCCCACGCCAATTTCACTTTAGATAGCGGGCGTGGGAGTCACCGACATACCAAAGTGACAAAGGACAGTTCATAAAACCATGACCACCAAGGTCGTGCATTTATGCACACTATTAACTGGTTTGACAAGCCATTACAATAAGTAACTGTGTAGTAATTTGTTTGTATCGGTGATAATGACTGTGCTGATGTCCGACTGGGTACCTTTTGGAATTCCATAAAGGATATATGATGCGGAATAGAAAACTTTCATCTCTCAGGAATGAAGTTGACCTTGACGACTGCGTTGACGCCACAAAGTTCAAGCAGGTACATGTCAACACCTTTTATTTTGATCTACCTGGCGATATAGCCGAGCTTAATCAATGCGCAGCACCGGGAGATCAACGCGACATGATAACAACGGAACTGGATTGAGCCACTTGCTATTGAAGACGTATTGGATTAATATTATAAAGTCTGGGAGGACTATGAAGAGGGGTTGCTGTTCTTTATTCAGGTCCGATGTATGAAAGATATGATTTTACCATGACCGTGCCAATTTATTCTAAAGATTTTAAATCGCGCTCTTAAAAATTGTGAGCTCAGAAAACCCGCACATTGATATTTGAACAATATTTCGAGAACCATTCAAAAGGTTCGTAGTTTGTGGGGGTTGTTTGTTGTTTTTGTTGTTAACGACCCATTTGGAATGTGTCTGAGAAGAGGGACCACGATGACGAAACCTCGAAGTTAGGAATGTTCTTATTTTTCTTTTGCTGACGGGTCCCCTGTAATATGATCCGTAATAGAGGTATACAATACTTAAAAAGAGCGGAACAAAACGTTTTTTTAGATGTAGAATATCCCACTTCAACTTCATTTTGGCTAAAAAACATCAAGTGGCTAAAATGCAAATTATGTGCAGCATTTCACGTACATATCTATTCTTGAAAAAAATGACATTTAAAACGTTTGAACACGCAAAAATGTATTTTGCTCTTTTCCCAATTTTTCTCAATTCGAATTTTACGCGATAGTAATTTTGATGCGCAATATCTCCAGTTTCCTAATTTCAATTGCAAAGAAATTTGGCAGAATTATTATTGGCACTTCGGCATGTATTGACATTTTTAAACTCCCCTATATTAACTACTTTTATAAAGGGTACCGTACCCCTGTTCTCTAACATCAGCATTACGCATTTTAATGAGGCACAAATTCACAGTGATTTGCATATTTTCACACCTAACCCCAATTTAACTCACTAACCACACAGAGAAAAAACGCTGGATTTCAAAAGTTTCACCAAACAGTGTTTAAAAGTTTAAAACAAGTTGTGTTAACGGGTGAACTGAACAGTTGTTTGTTCAGTCACCCTTTTAAACACTTGTTAACTTTCTAAACACTGTTTAACTTTTTGAACAGGCGTTTGTCTCTGTGCATGCCTAACCCGACTCACATGCTCTTACATGTTTGTTCTTAAGGAATTTTAGACATGATCTTGAAAGGTTTTGTGAGGTTCTTACAGAAGTCTTCTGCATTTTTTATTTCAAAGTATGCTTTATGTGCACTGTGCAGTAATGTTTAGTTGCGGTGTTTTATGGGTTGGATAATAACTTTCTATTCTTCCTACCATGGGGTCCGCCGGTTATCAAATTGCTTGGGTGAATCTCCCACCCCACACCTCTAGGCCGATAAGTAGATTCTGGTCGGTTATAACACTATGTTAGTGACTCTACAGCTGAGAAGCTCTCAATCACTGACCAACATCAGCTCGAAGCTAGCCCCCATATCCTTTTGCGCGCGAACCATTTTATCGACGGGTAATGGCGTGTTGACTTGACTCGCATTATCTTTTCTTTCCGCCGGGGATGGTAACATCGGTTTAATTTATCACGCCAGCCATGACAGCTCATACGCTCTAGTACACACGGTCATGAACGGTACACAAACTCATTGTTGAAGCACTGCACATGAAATTTGAAAATTGCCAATTCCAAAAGAAAATAAACATGCAATGATGCAAGTCCGCTATTCCTAGCCCCGTTCGTCGCCCCGACAAATCATTATCCTTGCCTAGACTCAGTCTCAACTCATCCTAATAACTCGTTACCGTCCCGTTACCTGCCCAAGTTACCGCATATTCTGTAACTCTACAAATAACCCAACAAATATCAGACGCTAAGTAAAAATGCCTTGGATATATCCACTGAACTTGTAATTACTAGAAATTTATCTTTAGAAGTAGGGAAACATGCGGTGAACGTATTACGAAAGTACGAGTGGAATTTGTAACCACAGAGCTTTAACCCTTTTGTGACGTATCATCATGTAAATAGTCGCATATTACGCGTCGTTGTTTTAACATGTCGCTGGCGGACTTTAGGGGAGGCCTCCACTCAATTCCCTCTTCGCTCAATCGTACGCTCTAAATATCCTACAGTTGATACATAGCTTTTCTGGCTGTTTTCAAGAATTCTGAAGATGATGAAGAAATATGCAATACTGTTTACAACATACCAAAGAAGCGAATAGCAATCTAGAATAATTTTTCTTGAATCGTTCCCATATATACGTTAGAAGTTGAACCCCTAGACTTATGCGCAGGTCTCGATAATGTACAAGGGGCGTTTGTTGTGCGTAACCCCTTTAAGTGATTACGTGTTTATTGCTAATGAGAGGTTCCCGTGGCACGGAAAACGAATTTATAGCGAAAAGGTGCTTTGGAAGTCTTCTGAGCACTCTGTTCCCTGACCTAAGACTAGGCTTTGTTTGTACTCGTTTAATGCATTTTTCATGCTGATTCCCAATATGCATGGGCCCATGCCTGAGAATGCCAGAATATATAAATTAACCTTACAGTTGAGTTGACTCGTATGGTCGTCTATAAAGCGCCTGTCCTGTTGAGAGGGTTAAATCAACGTTCACATGACTTTTATTTGTCAAAAACATTGAAGATAGTGCTCATGTTATTGTTATTGACGTGACCGCGGTTTGAAGGGCAAACAAGTTCATCTATCAACATATCATCACCAAAGTTGTGCATTAGGTATAGTTTTTGTTGTTGAAGATTTAGATTTTTTTTTAGAGTAGCGGTTCTATAGTTCCCTGCAAGTATGGTGAACCGATGTTGCTGTCGCTTCAGTTGCTTTGATGTCTTTGTTCTTTCAGCCATTTACTGTGGTTAAGGCCTACTGACTGAGTTGGTTGTTTTATGTGGTGGCACTTGCAATTGCAAAATTGGAAGAGTAACATTATAGGGTCATAGTTCCACGAATTTTACTACGCAATGTCGTAAAAGATAAGAATATCAATTGCTGTATAGCATGTACTTTTTGGTTTTAGACAGCAATTTATGAAGTGTTTAATCATGCATGTTTGTTCGCGGTGAAATTTTGAAGGAATATGTATGACACTTCAAAATGGCGTCTTATAAGACACATCTTGGCAGTGGACATGTCCTCGACAATAGAAATCAAGCAAATAAACAACGAAAACATTAGAAAAAACACTTGTATTCAGCTTTTCCATCCTCCAGTCTTTTTTTCATTTTTGAAATCAATCAATCAGCAATCAAATAATACCTAAACTCCTAATACCAACCGTCAAATGTCTACACATATTAAGCTTTTAAACATGTTCATATCATGCATATTGTGTAAAATACTTTATAAAAACCACGACGAGTTTGTAAGAACCACTGTGATTTGTCACTCCCGTGGTTTTCACAAACTTCGACGTTTTATTCGACTCAGCGTGTCCATAGTTTTCCATTACAGCCCCGGAGCTTGCAGACATTTGTAACACATCTCAAGTACAAAGTTTGAGTGACTTAAATATGTAGACGACTGACAGGTACCCCTGAAACGTGCCCAATGGTTCCTTATAATGATAGGGGGCCAAGGCAAATTTTATACATGGGTCAAATTTTTTAAATTGATCCAATCGTGCTGAAAAGTATACCATGTTATTTGTCTAACCACAAGATTCAGGAAAGTGTATAGTTTGTACTATCTATAAGTTAAAGTTTTAAGAGTATAGACTAAAAAACAGCAAAAAATCAATAAAAGGGTCATTTTCAGTTGTACAGGGGTCAAATTTTTAAGTTGCCTCAGATTTGGATTAGAAAATGGTGCAAATTTTTGGTGGAAGCTC
>JAMKCH010030657.1:0-25236 GCA_023653785.1 Ophioderma brevispina | reverse complement strand
CCTAACCCAAACCCAACCTGGGATGAATCGGTATTCTGCCACCACATCCATTGGAACTTCCAGTTTTTATTTCCATAACCTTTGAACCCTACCCCAACCCGAATCTCATATGGCAGCTATAAGGTGAAATATAAAAACCTCCCCCATAAAACCAAGGATCTGAATTTAGTATTCGCTGCACTGAAATTCATCACCCTTAATGTAGTGTTTTTTCGAACTATGGATTCATACCCAGATCTTGTGAATTGAAAGTCACTCCTGCCAGAATGCCACTGTTTTTGGCAGGGTTCAAATTCACTCTAAAAGGTTTTTCATAAATGTTTGTTTTACATAACTTTGTTTTTAAAAGCACTACCAAATAATCCAAATATCTCAATAAAATAATTCAAACTGATAGGCTCAACAGTTTAGTCCATGGCCGTAACCGTGTGGCAGGTTTGCCCCCCCCCCCCCCCGATGACATTTTGGCCGGGAAAAAATTTGCAAAAATCATGCCAAATCAGCCCATTTTAGCCTCTGACCGTTAAAATTGGCCTTTGACCCCCCTGAGAGAAAAATTTCCCAAGACTGGGAAATTTGCCCCCTCAGAGCTTGCAGGCCTTTTACCACTGGGGTATGAGTGGCATCTTCATTGGAATTACTGATGAAATAACAAGATAATAAGAATGACAACATGGTTGATCAGATTTTGACCACTGGAACCGCTGGCACCTGAAATACAAAGAGAAAGAACTTGGTTAAGATGTGGGGTACGCCCTAGCTTGTAGGTATAGTATTAAAATACCCACAAGTCTCTTTCAGTCCCCTTTCTATTTTTACACCCAGTATTCCCAATATCAAAAGTACGAAGTTGCATCTCACCTGTGAAACAGCACCACCAGAACCGGTCAATCTAAGGTTTCTTTGCAAGAATGGGGTCCCGGAAACGATCAGGTACCCATCTGTGATTTGGAACAGCACCACCGACAATTGAACATCTCTTGGCCTGCTCACTGCTGAGCAACAATGCACAGACAGACCTTGCAGAATTCAATTAAGCAGCCAGACATTGTACCACCTCTAGCTGGATCATATTTGAAGTAACCACTGTGTTTGATATGATAGAATAACCCGTGACTTGTATCCCAATTGTGCAACTTGTTTGAACCAAATGAGTTGGGTTTTGTCGAAATTTTAATATACTTTTCTTGTCTCCTCAGCAAGTGGAATTGCAGCAGAAACAGTTTGTGCCATTGACCTCAATGACCTGGCCAATAGGTTTCCAGACACAACTTTGCCAGACCCAACCTGATGCATAGTCTATTGAAGGTATACGCAATTCGGCTTTTAAAACCACCTGAGATCGACCGGCCAATGTCAATTAGGTTCACCACTGAAATATATGAGTTTATTATAGCCAATCAGACTACATGGTAAGAAAAGCATGAAGTTGCACGATTATATGGGAGGTCTAGTTTGGTTGGTTACTCAGAGTTCTATCATGATATCATATAATGGCCACATCAGAGATACTGTAAGAAAGGTGGTAGACCTCAAGGGTTAACAAATTTAAAGTAGTTTATCATTAGCTGTTAAAGCATAATAGCACTTTTTTGAAGAGCACCCCATTTTTAAATTTTGAGATTTTTGCACAGTTCATTGGTAATTGGCTAGTAAACTAACCTGGGATGTTAAAACTCAAATCTATCCTTTATTGTTTGCACAAGAAGCATTTTTGGGATAAATAATAAATCTGATCCCAATAATAATTTAACTGCCACCAGAAAATGTCATTCCAATATGAAAGGGCCGGGAAAATAGGCGCATGTTATGTGTGAACGCTCACCATTAGGCTGTTCCGTTGGTTCGTGCAAGCCAAGCTCGGATCATTTTCGTGAGTTGTGCTATTTCATAAAAGCATAGACAGAAAATTTCACATTTCCATTGTTGCCGTTCGAATCGGATCAGGGATTTAATTACAAAATCCTTCATGTCTGATGCTATTTTATTTGGTGGGCTATCATGTAGATTGAAGTTCGAGCACTTTGATACAATGTATTCTTCAGGGTTATAACGGCACGCAGAATTCATCAAGCTTGATGCCGACTTATTGCTGATGAGCCCTCCGTGCCAGCCATTTTAAAGACAAGGGTTAAAAGGTGACAGCCAAGATGCCAGGACCAAGAGCTGCTTTTATGTCATGGAAGGCTGGCCAAGGTTAAACAATAATCCTGACACATTATTATCCATTTTCCTTGTATAACATGTTTGCCAATGGGGCTTGACCCTCACTTTTGAACAAAAGAACAATCAAAAATATTCTTAATTTGAGCCTATTGGCTCCATCAATAATTTACACCATTTTTTGTTTTGTTATCCACCCTGGCTTGAAAAGCAGTAGGGGGATTTGCGATAGTTTGCTCATGTTGGTGTGGTGTTCCAATTTGGTAGGTTTTTTGTTTTTCACGTCATCGTCGAAAAGTTTAAGTCCCCCAATTTAAAGGGATTAGCAGCGCTAATGTGCGAGGGATTTTTTTTAAAAAATTATAAATAAGGGATAAGTGTGTACAATTCAAACTGCTTTAATTAGAAACAAAACCACCAAATAGTGACAAAAGGAAGTATTGAGGAAATTTGTCTGTTGTCTCCGTAAAATAGATAAAGCAAAAAAATCTACACCAAAACAGCTGATTTTTGGTTTACACCAGTACAGAATAACCAAAGGTCAATAATATTTGTTGAGGTCAAAACTGTATTGATCATGTGCAACTTAAAATCTGGGTGGGTTTGGATATTTCCGGAAAAAATGTTTTTTTATCTTAAGCGGAATTTTGATACGACACATATAGGGAAATAACATAATCCGATAAAACGTACTGCCTTGTCTTAATGGCCCAGATTTCAATCCAACAACTTGCAGGTTATGTTCCACATATCCATGCCAGTTAACAAAAAATACAAAAAATATGAATTTTGATGATTTGTTCGATGTTTTCGGATGTTAGCAAATCGCTGCTATCCCTTCAATTCGACTTGGGGGTATAAGGTTGAAGTAGGGGTTCCTTTCATATGGGGTTTTGAGTAACAGGGTCATAGACCAAGTCAAAGGTTCATCTGAGATCGTTGTATGGGTGGGTGGGTGGGTTAGGTGGGTAGGTAATTAACTTACTTATTAGGAGTGATGTGGGGTATTTTATTGAAGAGAAATAACATTTGGGGTTTGGGGTTATTTTACTGACATTGTGGGGTTATTGACTAGAGTTTCTTAAGTTTAACTTTATGTCCATGACGGAATAAAGCTGGTTGTAATCGAGATTGAGGCTTATTCCGTAAAAAGAGTAGAGACAAAGAGGTTTTCTAGTTAGTAACCTTTATAGGCCTGTGATGCAATGCGAGGGCTAAGAAAAATGAGTAGTTTAGTAAAAAAATTAAAAACTCAGCCAAAAATGAAAAAATCTTAAAAACATTGTCTCAAAATTTTAAAAAGTTAAAAAAAAGGTATAGTATACAAGATTGGTCACTAGATAGTAAGAAAGGTGTGGTTTTAATAGATGTTTTAGGTAGAAACCCCACAAGAGCTCTTGAAGTAATGCGTGGGGTGTGTATGCGTGGTGTGTTGTTTTTTATTTTTCCCAGTTTGGTAGGGTTCCTTCACGTCTTTTAAAAATTTGACTATCAGTGATTTACCCAAAAGAGTCAAAATATTTGAAATTTGCAGGAAATGCATAAAATTGAAGGATAAGTCTGTATAATTCTCATAAGTTACTTTTCCAAGTGAAGGATTGGCAGAGAAGGAAGAAAACGGCGATCTTCAAAGATATGACTCTCCGTGTTGTAGTAAGTGTCCGTTCGGACAGTAATGACTAAAATATCTGATTTTGTGCTTCTTAGGTTGCTTGATCTTATCATTTGCAGGGTATGTTAAGGTACCTGTACTTGTTACAGACATGAAAAAATCTGATTTTTGATTTTTTCGATTTTATGATTTAGCAAATCACTGATAGTGCCTTTAATTTAAACCAGACTTGGGGTTCAGGTACAATAGGGGTTCATTCATACATGGATGATGGCAATGGTCATGGATAAAGGTCAAAGGTCATCTGAGGTCATGTTCCAGACTGCCATCTTGCTAGGGGGTGTGACGCAAATTTACTTGCTGTATTTTTACCTTTGTAGTTCATCTCTGCAGTTGGTAGAGGTTTTTGCTCTTTGTGCATGTAATAATAATAATAATACTTATTTGAGTTACTTATGAAATACAAAAGATAAATAACAGAGAGGAAAGAAAAATGGGCTACTCAACCCAAACACATCAGTGGGAAATTGCCAATTAAAGGTGCAACAAGAGATTTTGAGGCACCCAAATATTGTGTCATAATAGTAATTTCATATAGATTAGACACCCAATAGATTTCTTACCTTGTATTTGGTGACATAAATGCCCCAAAAGAGAGAAAAAGGTGATTTTGATTTGCTTATATTTCAATGTAAAACATAGGCTGTATTTTGTATTCGCTCCTATACAAAATTAGAAATTTCACAATTTTTGTACCAAAGAAATATTTTTCAGCTTAATCCTTTCAGATGGGGATATTTTTGATGGAAAGCTTTACATCAGGGCAAAAATCAGTACTTTCGATATTTTTATGGACACCTGATACGTGAAATCACTTGTTGCACCTTTAAATAAAACCATGATGAAGACCCAGATGCATTAGTTATTATCAGAGGGTGTTTTGAATCAATCCCATAATGCATTGCAATGTGCCTATACTGTACTAAACACATTTCAGTACTTAGGGATAAAAAGTGTTCAAGAAGTTGAAGAACCACAAGACAATTCATGATCATAGTAAAAATTTCCCTAAGTACTAGTGCTTCTTGGGCTAAAATGAGTGTAATAGTCAGGGTTTTTATGTGGTAATACTAAAAATAGGATTTTTTGGGATCACATGACCTTATTGAGGTAAAATTTCCCCAAACTGGTGTATTGTGGGATGAACTCAAAGCACCCTCTGAGTTATCATCATTTGAGTGTTATTGTTATCTTTTGCAGGTTACCAAAGCCACCAACCTACATCTTAGTAGAAAATGTAAAAGGCTTTGAAACATCAAACACAAGGTATGCATATTCCCCATCTCTTTGTATCATAGTAACAGGGTTAACCCTTAGCTCAGACTTTGGGCTACTTCTAGGCCAGGTTCGCTTCAGCGGTTCCATTGTTTTAGCGCAGTGAAGGTGAACCATTGCTAAAAGCTAGCGAGACAGCAATTCTGGCTGGAGCCTGCTCTAGATTTGTAGACATAATATCTCGCCTCGAGGCTGTTTTTTCTATGAAACTGCAACCTAATATAAGCTGGTCTGCCAACACAAGTTTTCCAACGGGAGGTCAGTAATTGTTAATCTGTATCGCTAAAGCCACTCCTTGGTATGCGATAAAGTTTGGTAATCCTTGACTGATTGACCCAATTTTTTTGTTTTTCATTTTATTTTGGGTAAAGATTGATGCAAATGTGAAAAACATGCTTTTTAATGGAACGGCTTAACCAACTTAGGCTTAAAGACACTATCAGTGATTTGCTAAATCAGCAAATCGAAAAAATCATCAAAAATCAGATTTTAGCTTGTACGTAACAAGTACAGGTATCCTAACATACCCTGCAAATGATAAGACCAGAAGCAACCTAATAAGGACAGAATTGTAGATCTTAGTCATTACTGTCCGAACGGACACTTACTACAACACGTAATTGAATGGAGAATCGTATCTTGGAACACTGCCGTTTTCTTCTTTTTCTTTCAATTCTACAGCTGGAAAAGGTAACTTATGAGAATTCTACAGACTTATCATTCACTTTGAAGCTATTCCTGCAAATTTCAAATATTTTTCAAATCACTGATAGTGTCTTTAAGTCATATTATTACACTTGGAATCTGTTTGGGGGGAGGGGGAATCCCCAACCAACTGTCCCATCTCTGGAAGAATGTTGGAGACCAACCATTTTTATTGAAATTTTAACAACTTAGTTCTCCAGGTAGACAAGGATGAATGTTATTAATCTTTCCCAGGAGATGGCCAGCGCATGTAAGTGTTGAAAAAACCTATGTGTGCTTGGCAGGGAAAAATGAATAAATATTCAAACAATTTTATTGTTTTGTCCAAATACAGAGTTGCAAAGTCAGGTGGAGGCTTTAGATCCAAACCTCACATTGTTATGCTACTATGCTATCCTTGCCAATGGAGGACTGAGTCCCCAATCACACTGAGTCCTCCCCAACCCTGGTGATGTGAATTTTGACCTTTGTTTTGCTACATGTTTAGTCTTGGTAAGAACATGGATTGAAACTGCAAGTCCTTTTATTTGTATTTTACAGAGGTTACCTGGTAAAAACTCTGGAGAAATGCAATTATTCATATGAGGTAAGTAGCACAGCAAATTGTTATTGGTGCAGTCATCTAAATTATATCATTGGCCTCTTCCATTTGAAATACTCACCACCTTGGGTAACAGTCTTCCAAAAGGTGAGTATGGATTTAAAATAGAATAGCCCATTGGATAACTTCATATGAAACACACAACCCCTCTGTGGAAGATATAGGTAAATTATTCCACAAAAGTATGGATTTCATATGGAATAGCCCATCTTAAGGGTGATCACTGATATGTTGACCTATTTGCCTAGCAGTTGGAAGGCTGCAGGTTCTCGGCCGGGTCATACGAAAGACTGAAAAAAAAAGGTACCTACTGCCTTCTTGTCTTGCGTTCAACATTTAAAGGTCCAGGAAATGCAAATAGAATTGATGTGGTTTGTGTCAAGTCTACAAGGAGGGACCAGGAAGCATTCAATATTTGGGTTGGTGATGACATAATTAGTGAAACTATTGATTTTTCAGAGAGTAATAGAAAATTTCAGGTGACTGGTGTGAATCTATTCATGACACTGACTGAAAATCAATAGTTTCACTAGTGATGTCACTGGTAGTGTATTCTTTTTTCTGGTCCTGTTTATTGGAATGGAATATCCCTGTAAAGATTTGGAGTAGGTTTATCATCTCATTTCCTGGGACCTTTAAAGAATGGATTAGGGAAGTTTAACACACGGTGCTACCAGTGGACTAACCCCCTAGAGTAGCTTTCACTGCATTCAGAAAAAATGTGGCCTAGGGTTATGGAAATTAAGATAGGTGCCACCCTATGCACCAGTTGGCTTGGGAAGGACTTTAACCAACTTTACATTTTGAACCATGCACTTCATTTTATGTTCCACTAGATATCCAAGAAAATGTTACTAGTATTTCAGTTGATTATGGTGCCTTTTGATGTTTCGAGCATATGTTTATATAAAATAACATAACATAAATGACTTATATTTTGAAAGGTGCCTTTTCACATACATAGAGGTGAGCTTTGAGCAGTGACTTAAACTTTTCAACAGTACTGGCACTACGAATGGCGATAGGAATCTGGTTCCATAGCTTTGGAGCATCCGCTGAAAAGGCCCTGTCGCCAGCACATTTATGTATCCTAGGAACAACAAGAGTGAGACCATGGTGGCTAGAATGAATGTTAACAGACCCAGGATATGATCTACTGACCACCAGACATTCACTGATGTACTGGGGACAAAGCCCATTCAGTGCCTTATAAACATATAAAAGAGTCTTGAATTTAATACGATCAGATATACTAAGCCAGTGAAGTTCCTTCAACAGACCATAGACCACTTCTGTCCATTTGCAAACAGAAGCAAAATTACAAATTTCTTCTAGAGTAGATAGAATCTGCATGTAAGATAGCAGACATACTATACTTAGGCCAAAAGTTCAGATGATATGACAAGCTCATTTTGTTTTAAGTCATGGAGGACAAGGCTGTGGATCACAAACGGACATGTATGCCAATCAGAACAGCTATTTCATTTAATTTGTCCATTTACAAATCTTATAATTAAGTGATGTCTTTTTTTTCAGGAGTTTCTTCTCTCCCCAGTTCACCTAGGCATTCCTAATCAACGTCTTCGATATTTTTTGCTAGCTAAAAAGCACCCTCTACAATTTGTACCTGCCTTCCATCTTGCCAGAAACCATCTGCTGCATGACCATTGCATAAATTCCGAATCCAGATGTCATCAAAGGCAGAGTGTAGAATGTATGACATCTACAAGTAATGCTTCAAATGAGAGCACAGAGATCAAGGTTTCTCATATAGGTCCTGGAGATCCTTTGCAGAGAACAAGCTTTGTAGAAGCAGGTGGTGTCAGTTTGGACTCAAGTACTTGCTCAGTTGCAGCAGCAAACACTTCTGATGGTGTTCAACCATCTGGTGTCCATGCAAGAAGTATCTCCAAGAGCAGCACTAGTAGCTTAACCTCAGAAGCTCATGCACAAAGAAGTGGGTTTATACAAAGATCCCTCAGTACAGACAATACGGAATCGACTTCTTTAGTTGTAGATAGTAGGACTACTAGTGCCTTTGAGCTTGACAGAAAAATTAAGGACTATTTGGACAATTTGGAAGAGGAGGAGGTGACGAAGTACCTGATTCCTGAGAAGGTGTTGGTGAAATATGGCCGGCTGATGGACATTGTAACACCTGACGATGAGAGAACAATGTGTTTTACAAAAGGGTAAGTATTTTGACTATCTCTTGAAAAGGAGTAACTTAAAGAGCTTGCATACATTTGGTCAGAACCACAGCATGACATTGGGCTATTTCATTTCAAGTCAAGTCTAGCCCTGTGAATGACTTTCCAAGGGGATGTGGATTTCATATCGTCATATGAGTGCAACATGGTCATGGGTGCAATAGCTGCAATGTTCAGGCATCAAGTATACTATTATGCCAAGTCTTTGGTCAGTGGCTCTTGAAATGGTTCTTAGATCCACTGACTCAAGGAAAGATAAATTGAGAGCTATCATATTACAGGGCAGCACTCAGATGTATCACATGGCAGCTATTGCACATACAACCTTTTTGCACTCACACAACTAATTACCCAGTTGGGGCTATTCCATTTGCAATTAATGACTGTTATTTTCATAGGTCTAACTTTAAACCCAGGTTTAAACCAGCTTTAGTCCTACATGAATGGACCTTTTTTGTTTCAATGTATTCTGAATGTGTGTAGTAATTGGTGAGAAAATTCCTCATGGATGGGCTGTTCTGGCTTGTAGGTTGAAAGAAAAAAGGTCCATTCGTTTTTGGAATTTAACCAGGTACTAAATTCTGGATTAACTCGGTATTAGATTTATTGATTAAAAGTAGAATTTTGCTTTCCCCCAGTTTGTTTGGACTTGGGCAAACGAACCATGAAAATATTCCACCTTTCAGAGGAGACATAAAACTGTCAGTCCCATGTAAAGAGAGAAAGACATACCTGTATATACAATCACCATTAGTTTTAACTGTTATTTTCAGTTGCTATAAGAGTAGGGAGGGAACCTTTCCCAAACCGTATTTGGCTGTTTAAGGGACACCCTTAGCAGTTGTTGTCAATGTTAGGTAAACTTCTATATTCTTCTAATCTGTACCATATAGTGAAAAATAAATGCAAGATTGAAGCCCTCAAGTAAAATATCACTCTTTTGTTGTTGTGTGAAAGATTCAGTAATGTTTTTGTTTTACTGCCTTGCAAAATGAATAAGACAATATTATTTTGCACACCTTAGCTAGAGTTGTCATTCTGTGTTCTTTGTTTAATTGTGCAATTTCATGGTGATTGCTTTCCTAGTTATGGCCACAAAGCTGAGGGCACAGGCTCTGTACTTCAAGCAAATCTGGATGCTGATGTAAGTCAAGTTAATGATGTATTTCTTGTGTAAATTAAATCTTGAATCTTGTGGCTATATTTTGTTCGGCACTAAATAGGCAGGAATTATTTGACCCATATTCTGCTTAATTCATGTGTGAAATTCCTTATTAATGGTGTGTGGCATTTTGTGACCCACTAACACACATGACCCTAATGAATTCTACGGAATAAAGGGCACTTTATTCTGTAATGTTTGCTGAATTCATCAGGGTCATGTGTGTCAGTGGGCCACAAAATGGCCACACCCTTGTTAAAGTTTGCATCTTCTAGCAAACACAAGCATCACACAACCCATACTCATTGTGTCTGTTGCTTTGTATTGCACCTTAGCTGGTCTTTATCAGTTCATAAAGTGAAGAGCCTTCCTATTTTGTTGCTTTGTATTGCACCTTAGCTGGTCTTTATCAGTTCATAAAGTGAAGAGCCTTCCTATTTTGTTGCTTTGTATTGCACCTTAGCTGGTCTTTATCAGTTCATAAAGTGAAGAGCCTTCCTATTTTGTTGCTTTGTATTGCACCTTAGCTGGTCTTTATCAGTTCATAAAGTTAAGAGCCTTCCTATTTAGTTTTGATCAAAGTGTATAGTAAAGAGAAATTAAATCAAACCCCTCTTCAAATTACTGTCGGTCTTTTAGGGTTATACTTTTGGGGTGTCATCTCATTTGGCCCAATAAGGAGCGGTAATGCAAAACTTAGTACATTGGTTTATTTCCCAGTCTAACTCTGGAATGCTGTTGCAAAAATTGAGCTGTAGGCATTGAATGCATTTTCCATAATTGGAATTCTAGTTTCCTTGACCTTTGACCCCTTTGACGATGAAGTATGAGAATATTGCATTTGGGCAATTTTGTGACCCTGATGTATTCAACAGTCTTACAGAATAAAGTTCAGCATCACATGCACTTTATTCATGGACTATATATCTATGTCTATCAAGTGTGAGTGAATTGGTGCAATAGATAGATAGTTGAGGACCTTAGGCTGCCCTCTAAGTTCAGCAAAAATAGCTCCAAATATTTTGTTAAAATATGCACTTCTAGTTCATTTCAATCTAGAATTCAGAAAGCTGGGCCCTCTTTTTTAATAATTTTGTGGGGCATCCCATGTCAACTTGTTTCATTGCAGCGTGCCAAAGCTTTCAGTTCTTTACCTCAAGATACAAAGTCGGAACTGCCGCCAGATGTAGTGGAAAAGTTGCTTTGTCTCAAGCTGCGTTACTTCACACCCAGAGAAATTGCCAGGCTACACCATCTACCTGAGGAATTTGGTAAGCATTTAATATGGTAAAATGCTGTGTCATTAGAGTTTTAGGCCAGATTTCATAGCAAGGTGTATTTGGCTTAAGCATTGGAGAGGGGGCACTCCCATCTTGGAAGTCCTTTTTCAGCATCGTTGTCACCCAAAGACCCCATATTTTTTTAAAATGTCACCCAAAAACCCCATATTTTGTGAAAATTTTACCACTGTCACCCAGAAGACCCCTAAATTTTTCTCCCAAAAATCTCACCCAAAGACCCCATTTTTTTGGAAAATTGTGCAAATTTGTCACTCGGGATAACCCCTATTTTGAGGCAATTTGGCGGTCTTCTCACCCAAAGACCCCTATTTTTTCAGTCCTTTGTCACCGAAATTGCCCCTGGGTTTGGAAGCATGAGCCTTACACCCATATCCATTTCATATGTGAGTGCACCCCCCAGATCTGAATGCCAATAATTAAGCTGACCTTGTGTGTTTAGTGCAGTTTCTCATAACATTAATGCAGAATCATTGGGTGGGGCATGCTAAGAGTGTATGGCGGTCTTGCAATAAATAGCCAGGTCAATCGCCCTCCATCAACAGAAAGGTAATGGAATGGGTTAGATGATGAAGTATTAAAATATTGCATTTGGGCCATTTTGTGACCAAGTGACCCTGATGAATTCAGCAGCTTTACAGAATAGAGTGCAGCATCACATGCACTTTATTCTATAAAGGTTGCCAAATTCATCAGGGTCATTAGGTCACGAAATGGTCCAACCGGTATGTTGTATTTCATTTCAAATACACACAGGTAATAAACATGAATAAGCAAGATTTAATTCTATATTCTGGGAAAAGGTTGTGGTGACAAACATCTCAAAGCCCCTAACTTAGATGTTATTACCTATAGGAAATCTCTCAGGAGTGAAAGGGTTAAAAAACTTCCAATATGCAGTACATGCAACCATGGTCAACCTCGTATAACATAAGGGCAAAAACTAATTTAATTGAAGGAAACTTTAGACCTGTCTTAGAGTCATCATATCTAGTTTAATTCAATTGTATTATACAATGTTCCTACATAATAAGTGTGCACATTGACAAACAATGTGTGACCTTTGTCTTGTAATTGGATCCAATGTAATAGAATAGGCTAGATTTCATGTATTAAGAACATTGATGTTCGCACATTCCATGTAAAGGAATCTGTATAATTGCTTCACTATTGATCCATTAAATGCGTCGGCTATGTGCGTGAAAATTACCGAGTTATCAGACAAGGAGTCTAGCTTTATACGACCCAATTATGGGAAGAATTGTCAAACAAATGTGTGTAGGACAGGGTGTTAATAACATGAATGTCTTTTATTATTGCAGCACTTGCTGATGGAACATTGCCCCTTTGTATGAATTATCATTTTGTGTGTCTTGTGTGTACAAACTCAATGAAGATATTTAAATGGGTAGGAGAAGTGGGGTGGAATAGAGTAAGGACATGTATTAAAGGTGCGTGTTCCGATCTTCTTTGGGACCCCCTGATTTACCCGGAAGCAGGGCTTGAAAAAATGTAAATTTCCCGGGAAGAGAGTTGCACTTCTCACAGATTTCCCACTATATCTTATGTATAAATTTCCCTCCATATGGCCAAGTTTCCCTCCAAATGTTCAAGTTTCCTGGGAAGTAGCTTCCCAAATTCCCCACTTTTCGAGCCATGCCCGGAAGTAGTATCGATTTTGATATCAGATGAAAGGCCGTATTTTTATCCAAAAAAAAAAAAAAAAAAAAAAAAAAAAAAAGTGTATGTATGTGTGTGTTCCAGTTTGGTTAGCTTTTCTAACCAAGGTTAGGTTTTCGTTTTTCGCATATCCTTCGAAAAGTTTAAGTCCGATTTAAACCAGACTTGGGTTTAAGGTGCAATGGGGTTCCTTCATGTGTGGATGATGTCAAAGGTCATGGACCAAGGTCAAATGTCATCTGAGGTCATGTTCCAGACTGCCATCTTGCCAGGGGGATGACGCAAGTTTACTTGCTGTATTTTTCTCATTGTCGTCCTGAAATTTGAGCCCTCAAATCCATTTCATTCCCAAGATATAAACATATCAAAGAGGCTTGACTTTAATACGATCAGATATACTAAGGCCATTTGAAGTTCCTTTCAAACAGACCCATGACCACGTTCTGTTCTGTCCATTTGCAACAGAAGCAAATTACAAATTTCTTCTAAGTAGATAGAATCTGCATGTAATAATAGCAACATACTATACTTAGGCCAAAAGTTCAGATGATATGACAGCCTCATTTTTTTAAGTCTGGAGGACAAGCTGGTGATCACAAACGGACATGTAAAGGCCAATCAGAACAGCTATTTCATTTAATTGTCCATTTACACATCGTACCTAATTAAGTGCGTCTTTTTTTTCAGGGTTTTCTTCCTCTCCCCATTTCACCTTGGCTGCCGAATCACCGTCCTTCGATATTTTTTTTCTAGTAAAAAGCCACCCTCTACAATTTGTACCTGCCTTCCATCTTGCCAAAACCCTCTTGCTGCATGACCATTTGCAAATTCCGAATCCAGATGTCATCAAAGGCAGAGTGTAGAATGTATGACATCTACAAGTAATGCTTCAAATGAGAGCAACCAGAAGATCAAGGTTGTCTCATATAGGGTCCTGGAGATCCTTTCAGAGAACAAGGCTTTTGTAGAAGCAGTGGTGTCAGTTTGGACTCAAGTACTTGCTCAGTTTGGCAGCAGCAAACACTTCTGAATGGTGTTTTCAACCATCTGGTGGTCCCCATGCACGCAGTTCTCCAAGCGCAGCACTAAGTAGCTTAACCCTCAGCAGCTCATGCACAAAGAAGTGGTGTTTATAACAAGATCCCCTCATTACAACAACCGAATCGACTTCTTTAGTTGTAATAGTAGGACTACTAGTGCCTTTGTGCTTTGAAGAAAAATTAAGTATTTGGACCAATTTGGAAGAGGAGGAGGTGACGAAGTAAACCTGATTCCTGAGAAGGTGGTTGGTGAAATAATGCCGGCTGATGGCACATTGTAAACACCTGACGATGAGAGAACAATGTGCCTTTACAAAAGGGTAAGTATTTTGACTATCTCTTGAAAAGGAGTACTGTAAAGATCTTGCATACATTGGGTCCAGAACCACAGCAATGACATTTGGGCTATTTCATGTTCAGTCAAGCCTAGAGCCCTGTGGAATGACTTTCCAAGGGATGTGGATTTCAAAATCGTCATACTGAGTGCAACATGGTCCATGGGTTGCAATAGCTGCAATTTTCAGGCATCAAAGTATACATATTAATCCAAGTCTTTGGTCAGTGGGCTCTTGAAATGGTTCTTAGATCCACTGACTCACGGAAAGATGAAATTGGAGAGCTATCATATACAGGGCAGCACTCGAATGGTATCACCATGGCAGCTATTGCACCTACAACCTTTTTGCACTCACACAAAACTATTTACCCGTTGGGCTATTCCATTTTGCAATTAATGACTGTTATTTTCATAGGTTCTAACTTTAAACCCAGGTTTAAACCAGCTTTAGTCCTACATGAATAGAACCATTCTTTTTATGTTTCAATGTATTCTGAATGTGTTAGTAATTGGTGAGAAAAATTCCTCATGATGGGCTGTTTCTGGCTTTGTAAGGTATTGAAAGAAAAAAGGTCCATTAATTTCGTTTTTGGGAATTTTAACCAGGTACTAAATTCTGGATTAACTCGGTCATTGATTTTATTGATTAAAAGTAGAATTTTGCTTTTCCCCCCCCCCCATTTTTTGTTTGGACTTGGGCCCGAACCATGAAAATATTCCACCTTTCAGAGGAGACATAAAGCTGTCAGTCCCATGTAAGAGAGAAAGACCAAAAAAAACCCTGTACATCATCACAACCTTAGTTTTAACTGTTTTTTTCATTTTGCTATAAGAGTAAGGGCAGGGAAGCCTTTTTCCCAACCGTAATTTTTGGGGGGGGGGGGGGGCTGTTTAAGGGACACCCTAGCAGTTGTTTGTCAATGTTAGCTTGGAACTTCTATATTCTTCTAATCTGTACTATACAGGTGAAAAATAAATAGAAAGCAAGATTGAAGCCCTCCAAGTAATATCACTCTTTTGTTGTTGTGTGAAAGAAATCAGTATGTTTTTGTTTTACTGCCTTTCAAACATGATCGACAATATTATTTTGCACACTTAGCTAGAATTGTCATTCTGTGTGTTCTGTGTTTAATTGTGCATTTCATGATGATTGCTTTCCGAGTTATGGCCACAAAAGCGAGGGCACGGGTCCGTTACTCTTCAGCAAATTCTGGATTGCCTTGATGTAAGTCCAGTTGATGTCTTTCTGTGTAATAACATCTTGACTCCTTGTGGGCATATTTTTTTCGGCACTAAATAGGCGGAATTATTTGAGACCCCTATTCTGGCTTGATTCTGTGGGAAATTCCTTGTAATGGGGTCCCTGGCCATTTTTGCGACCCCACTAACACACCAGGACGGAATGATTCTAACGGAATAAAGGCCCTTTATTCTGTATGAGTTTGCTGAATTCATCAGGGTCCTGTGTTCTTGGGCCACCAAAATGGCCAAACCCTTTGTTAAAGTTTTGCAATCTTCTAGCAAACACAAGCATCACACAACCCATACTCATAGTGTTCCTGTTGCTTTGTATGCACCTTAGCTGGTTTTTAATTACCCAGATTTCACAAGCGAAGAGCCTTCCTATTTATTTTTTGATCCAGGTGTATAGTAAGAGAAATTAAATCAACCCCTTCCGTAAATTACTGTCTGTCTTTAGGGGTTTACTTTTGGGGTGTCATCTCATTGGGCCCAATAAGGAGCGGTAAAATGCAAAACTTTAGTGCTTGGTTTTTATAGACCATTTTTAACATGTTTACGTTCTGAGTCAGTCCCGTTGGACCCGGAAGTACGCTGCTCGCAGCCAAAACATTAGCGGTCACTCTATGGCCGCGTATAGTATAATCGGTTGAGTTTAATTTAGTTATCGTCATAACACGCTTTGATTTCCACCATTAAAATATTGTACTAAGTATTATATTTACTGCCCTGCATAATCACCAATGCTAGACAGTTGCTGTGCCGTCGTTTGTGCTAATAGAAAGACTCCAAAGTTAAACACCACTAACTCACTATACACCGTAGTCATGGAAAAATGGCAAACTTTGAGCATGTTTCTTTCACTTAAAACACCTCACAGAGGAATCAACAACATCCAACCCCCAAAAGTACAATGCTGAAAAATCACCAAATAACCACATTTTGAACATAATGGACCGGAAAAATTTTTAGTTACGAATCACCAAACTTGCCCTATGTCAGACCGGCAAACCCAAGATTCTCTATAGTCGACAAAGCTAGTCATTTGCAAATCGATGTAAAATGATGACCGCGGAGTACTTTCAATCAAATTCCCGTCCAACTGTCCGCAAAATAGTTTTTTTGAGAAAACATACCATCACCAATTTTCATCATGAAATTTCATCACGTTCTTAATATAACTAGTCATTTTAGACATTTTAAAATGCACTTTTTCCAGATGCCGATGCCAAGAAAGTTAGTCCATCCAAGATTTTTCTCCTTACAGCACCAGGTTTAGTGGTGTAATAACCTATATATACAACAATGGGGCCTCTGAAATTAGTTAAAAATGTCCATGATTAGACATTGACCTCTTTGCCTCACATTTCATTAAAAAATACCTTTAAAACTCCATTATGGATACCGGTTTTGGCTACTTGCTTCAGACCCTCCAATTCCTGTTTGTGTGGTTGTATAACAGACGTACTGGCTATCCCCTGATATCTGTGCAAATGTCGAAGGGAAAATCGAACATGATTTTTTTTGGGTACTAGTAGAAAATTGCATTAAATGTAATAAAATATGGATCAAACTTTTCAGGAAAACAGTCCCAACGGTCCTTTTGTCATTTAACTACAGACTTTATGGATTATCCCTATGAAAGGAGCTCTCATTGACCAAGAAATCTGAATATAACCGCACAAAAGCTTAATCTCGATCTAGATACCAGGGGGTCAAATGTACTTTTTTTTTTTTTTTTGGAATAAAACATGGCTTTTTTTTGCAGCAGCAGTGAATAACCAAGGATGTGGCCCCGCTAGCAGTTAGTCAGCAATTAAAACCCAGGGGGGGGGCGCACATGAAATGGATGGCACATTCAACCCAAGGGCATTTGGTGACTGAAACATTCAAAAATTGGGGGTCTTTAGGTGAGAAGACAGTCCAAAATTTTAGGGCAAAATTTGCTAAATGTTGTCAAAACATGGGTCCTTGGTGAGATTTGGGCCAATTTTCGAAAAAAGAAGGTGTCCCCCTTTTTGGAAAATTTTTTCCCCAAATAGCCGGTCTTTGGTGACAGTGGAAAAAATTTTGTCAAAAAATATGACATTTTTGGGTGACGATGAATGCTTAAATCGGACCGGGGTCCTAACAGCATTACATGTGTATCGCCTCCACAATATGAACAGTACCCCCACCCCCCCCTCCCACCCACGGTCTGGCAGCAAAAGCAAGCTATCTTTTACTAGTTTTATGATCATGTCGTATTTTTGGGTCGTGACAGATTAGCCTTTTGCAGTCTTAAGGGTAGGCCCTACTCCACTATAAGCTCCACTTATCAGTTAAAGATACTCTAACATAACAACGGGGCCATTCTCTATGCATTTTTTCGGGATGACATTTAGTATTCTGCCACCACAGTCCACACAATTTATTCCGTTGAGCTGCCGAATTTGTCGGATGGTGGGGCACATACAAAAAATGCCATGCAAATCTTACTACCTGAGCTCAACTACCTTAAGAATATAGGTTCCAATGCAACATGCATGTAACCCACGCTAAATGATAAAAATCACATTTTTTTTCAGTGCAACCACTTACTTTACATATCGATTCATAAAAGACTGAGGTTTGAAAGTCAAAAACTTAAGAAAAAATGAGACGACAATGACACTGCTTTGACTCTAATAGGTTACAGCACACGACTAACTCACTTATACACAGTAGTCTATGGGAAAAAATGGCAACTTTGAAGCATGTTTCTTTCACATTTCAAACTCTCACCGAGGAAATAACAACAAACCTCACCCCCAAAGTACAAGCTGAAATCACAAATAACTAATTTTTTGAACATATGATTACGAAAATTTTGTAGTTATGAATCACCACCTGGCCCGATGTCAGGAACCGGCACCCAAGATTCCTCTTATAGTCGCCAAACAGCTAGTAATTGTGCCAAATCGAGTTAAATTGTGACTCGTGGCGTAAATTTCATCAAATTCAAAACTGTCAAATGCTGCTTAGTTTTTGGAGAAAACATACCAGTCTGCCATGTCAATCATGAAAATTTCATCACTTTTCTTAATCAACTAGTGCATTTTCATTCAGACATTTTAAAGCACTTTTTTCCAGATGCCATGCCAGAAAGTAGTCCATCCAAAATTTTTGATCCTTACAGCAACCAGGTTTTTTAGTGGGTGTATAACCCAAAGGCGCAATAGCGGTTGACAATTCAACTGCATTTTTTTTACCCTTTTTCTCATTATAGCTTCAAAAAGCCACTGTGATCCAAATTCACAAATTGTATACATTGTTTATCAAGAGCAGAAGGATTGTAATTGCAAAGTTTGAAATGGATATTCAACGTGTAACTAACAAATAACAGGGGTGATACAATATAAAAGTACATCAAAATAACATTTCTTTTTAACACTGCATTATTTCCAGAACATTATGAAAAGAAAATTTATATTTCATCATTGGAATGTATTAAAAATCCCTTTCAGGCAATGTGTTATTTGTAGCCATTATAATTAATAGATTGGACATGCCCTTCTATGATGTTGTTTTTTGTCCTCCATCGGGGGGGGCTAGGGGAACCCATTGTAAATCCATAATAAATTAGTAAAATCAATAAAACCGTCTGTTCCCGGCACATAAAACTGCACATTTTCTTGAATGAATAAAAATGTCAACTTCAATTTTTTCTCACCAGTATAGTGACCATAGAAATACACTAGAACTTTCAGCCAAGCAATTGAGCTAAAGATTATTCAATTAACCGACGCAGTTGTGGTAATAGAAAACCCTTCAGATTCCTTTCATCTGGGAGTGACGGACCATTGTTATATTGTCCCTCGAGGTTGAAGAGAATTCAGCTGTTACCGATTTAGACGAAGTAATTTTTTAATGACGTAAACACAACATACTTATCCTCATTCACATATACGTAAAACTTGAGCTTCCTAGAGTGCATGTTCTATTAACTTTGACCATATTTTCATCATTTATTCGAAAAGGATGAAAGACCAACAAAACATCATGAACAAAATGGTTGCTGGGCCAGTTTGACCTAACAACTTTGTGCGAAATTAAATCGGAACTTATTGCTTACACTACATTTTCTATTCATTTAACAACACGTTTTCAGATTAAAACTTAGGGCAACGACCTATATTATAATGTTAACTGTTCGTTTATTGTAAAGAGGACGAGGGTCTTTTTGTTACTCAACACAAATCGTGTAGGTGATACACCTGGCTATAACAATTAACCATGCTACCGCATACCGGGCCCATTGTAATTTTTTTAGAGTTAATGTTTGCTGAATAATATACATCTTCACTGGTCACTGATATTGGTGAACGTTAAAATTTGCGGTGATATTTTATTCATTTTTCAAGAAATTTGCCAGTTTTTTATGTTCGGGAACAAGACTGTTTTCATGATTTTTAATCATTTTATTATGAAATACACTTGGTTTTTTTTCCCTTAGCCCCCAGAATGGGGACTACAGAAAATTTGTTATTAGTTTGGTTGTTTTGGTCTATGTCCCATAGTCTAATAGGCCTGTTGTGCTATACAGGGGTGCAAAAAAAGTGAATGAATTTATGGATTTTTTTTCCCTTAAAAGTGAGCAAATTTCAAATTAATTACATGTTTGTGTGAAATGTTCATCTTGAATTTCATTTTTGGTATCAATACATGTACTTAGTGCCAACCCAAAAGAAAAAAAGTATAGAGGGTGAGTCAAAATACGCTGATCTCAACCTCCCTTGGTGAAACTAACTGTTAGTGACCTTGAAATCAACCTAACTGAAATAATTATTAAAACAATTGTGTTTTTAACTTCCAATCTAAACATCATTTAGCCCAGGGTAAATGAGAAAAGTAAAATTAAAACAACATATTTAGCCCAATATAACCGTTGAAGTGTCACAATGGAACTTTTTCCAAAACCCTTAATTCCATACTAATGAGCTTAATTACATAATAATGCCGATCAAATGCCATCAATATTAACAGCATAATTCAAATAGTTTTGTAATCTATAAATTTTGAACTAATCCCCTTATTTGTAAATGCCTCCATGTGCCCCTTGCCGCACCCATTGAAATGTACATATGGCCTAACCTCCTCCACTTCCACCCTCCCCCTTACTATAAATTTATGATTTTTAAAAATGTTGTTTTAATCTTAATATTTAATTCAGACACCTACTTTCTCTTCAAACCTAATACCAAAAACATGGCCATGTTTATTGGATTTTTGTTGTCAAGCCCATTTTTATGTGACAACGCCACCACCGTTTTTTGGTGCCCACCTATAACAACACTGATAAGTGTTAGCAACGTGAGCTTTTGTAGGTGATGGTTATATTCGAATTTGACTGTCCTTATATCCGGTGATGAATGGGAGATTATCGCTCCCTCGTTTGCCTAGCATACCTGGCCTACTATCTATGCAGGCCTAGCATACTATGTGGGCCTAGCAAATACCTGTCCTACTTGGCCAGGCCTCGGGGTGATAGGCCAGGTATGCTAGGGAAACTTGGGAGCGATAATCTCCAACATCACCCTCGAGGACAGTCAATATTTGTAAATATTTAACATAATTATGAAGTAAAACAAGTTCCAATCAGGAAAACCTGTACATGTCATGAACCCGCTGTACTCCCATGTCAGTTTCGTAAGAGAATCTGTCCAGATTTGTGGAGACACACCCAGGCATCCTGCACTGCACTCTTTCGTCATTTGGCTTCTGCCACCGACTGAACCGGGCACGGATGAAACAAAATTGGAGTTAGGAACTGGTAAATTAGAAGCACTTCTTCATCATAACCCGATAAGTAATTATAAGCATCAAGGAATCTGTATGCTTTTAGACTCGTTTGTGAATGGCTTGGTGAGTGATGAGGCCTGAGGCCATCTTCTTTCGTTATCCCCCACAAATACATCTTAACATATGAAATTTCGTTCATCTTCAACCGATAAATATCTTAAGAAAAAGTTCGCGAAAACTTCCACCACAGGTAGATGCTGAGATTACACGTGTCAAGCACTGTTTACTATGATGGGACAGCTGTGACCTCGAAATGGTTTTTGCCTGCGAGGATGCGCGCGCATCGTATTTACATTGATGGTCTGACGCAGATGTTTACTGTCTAATTTCCCGTCTACCGCTGGAATGCTGTTTTCAAAAATTGAGCCTGTAGGCATTGAATGCATTTTCCATAATTGGAATTCTAGTTTCCCTTCCTTGACCTTTGACCTCTTTGACGATGCCATATGAGAATTTGTATTTTGGGCAATTTTGTGACCCTGATGTATTCAACAGTCCTTACTTACAGAATAAAGTTAACATCACATCACTTTTATTCAATGGACTATAAATTTCTATGTCTATCAAGTGTGAGTGAATTGGTGCAATAGATGATATTTTGAACGGACCTTAAGGCTGCCCTCTAGTCACAAATAGCTCCAAATATTTTGTTAAAATATGCACTTCTAGTTCATTTCTCCAGAATTCAGAAAAGCTGGGCCCTTTATTTTATCAGTTTATGGACGTCCTAATGTCAACTTGTTTCATTGCAGCGTGCCATCTTTCAGTGTCTTCCCTCAAGATACAAAAAGTCGGAACTGCCACAGATGTAGTGGAAAAGTTGCTTGGTCGCAAGCTGCGCTTACTTCACACCCAGAGAAATTGCCAGGCTACACCACCTCCCTGAGGAATTTGGTAAGTATTTACTATGGTACAATGCTGTGTCATTACAGTTTAAAGCTAGATTACATAGCATTGGTGAAGTCCATTTGCAGATCTGTCCATTTGTCTATTTGTCAATAATTTAGCTGACCTTCGTGTTTAGTGCAGTTTCACATAACATTAATGCAGAATCATTGGGTGGGGTAGAGTGCATGGTCTTGCAAAAATGGCCAGGTCAATCATCTTCCATTAAAACAGAAAAGTAATGTAAATGGGTTAAAGAGACATGAGGAGATTTCCAGAAAGAAGCGCCCCCAATTTTTCTCGAACCTAGGTTTTTTTACATATTTGGAATGCTTACCAATGTATTAGATCACACCCGAAGTGAATAAGCCGAATACGCCGTCTTTATGTAATAAGATGATGATTTAGTAGTTTCTGTCGTGCACGACAGAAAGTCAAAGCATGGTTTTCTATGGGGAACGATTACGATAGCAGGCAAGTTCAAAAAAAGGTTTGCTGTTTTCTTTTGCACCTGTTTGTCCAATAAACCTTCGAAATGTTCTCGGTGGGTGGTCTACAACCGATCCAGTGAAATTTGAGAGAAATTTGTATCCTAAAAAAATCTCCTCCTGTCACTTTAACATTAATGCAGAATCATTGGGTGGGGCAGAGTGCATGGTCTTGCAAAAATGGCCAGGTCAATCACCCTCCATCAACAGAAAAGTAACGTAAATGGGTTAAACTATGAAGTATGACAATATTGCATTTGCTCCATTTTGTGACCTAGTGACCCTGATGAATTGAGCAGCTTTGCAGAATAGTGCATCACATGCACTTTATTCTGTAAAGGTTGCTAAATTCATCAGGGTCATTAGGTCACAAAATGGTCAAACCGATATGTTGTATTTCATTTTAAATACATGCAGGTAATAAACATGTATAAGGAAGATTTTGCATAATAGAATGCGGCATCACATGCGCTTTATTCTGTAAAGGCTGCTAAATTCATCAGGGTTATTAGGTCACAAAATGGTCGAACCAATATGTTTATTTCATTTAAATACATGCAGATAATAAGGAAGATTTTGTTCTATAATCTGGGAAAAGGTTGTGGTGAACAAACATCTCAAAACCCCTAACTTAGATGTTATTACCAATAGCAAATCTCTCAGAAGTGAAAGGGTTAAAAAACTTCCAATATGCAGCACATGCAACCATGGTCAACCTCATATAACATAAGGGCAAAAACTAATTTAATTGAAGGAAACTTTAGACCTGTCTAAGAGTCATCATATCTAGTTTAATTCAATTGTATTATACAATGTTCCTACATAATAAGTGTGCATATTGACAAACAATGTGTGACCTTTGTCTTGAAATTGGATCCAATGTAATAGAATAGGCCAGATTTCGTGTATTAAGAACATTGATGTTCGCACATTCCATGTAAAGAAATCTGTATAACCTTGCTTCACTCTTGATCCATTAAATGCGTCGGCTTTGTGCGTGAAAATTACCGAGTTATCAGACAAAGAGTCTAGCTTTTGACGACCCAATTATGGGAAGGATTGTCAAACAAATGTGTGTACGACAGGGTGTTAATAACATGGATGTCTTTTATAATTGCAGCACTTACATTTTGAGGAGGTTGCAAGAGGAATATCGAGCAAAAGGGAAGAAGCTGTATATGTGCTTTGTTGACCTGGAGAAGGCCTTTGTTAGAGTACCGAGAAAGGTGATTGAGTGGGCCCGATGAGGAAAAGGGGTATACCAGAAGTGGGGGTTAGAGCAGAGCGGTGATAGGTCTGTAATTAAGGAGCAAAAACAATGAGTTAGAGTAGGTCTGAGTTGTCTGAAGGAGTTTGGAGGTGAAATGTGGGTGGTGCAAATCAGGGTTTCTGTGCTTGGTCGCCGTTGGTGTTTGCACTTGTGGTTGATGTGGTTACGGAGAGTGCAAAAGAA
Organism: Ophioderma brevispina; assembly: GCA_023653785.1. Lineage (NCBI taxonomy): Eukaryota > Metazoa > Echinodermata > Ophiuroidea > Amphilepidida > Ophiodermatidae > Ophioderma > Ophioderma brevispina. The sequence goes on along the minus strand of JAMKCH010030657.1, from coordinate 1,208 downwards.
GGTTTGATGAGTAAGCTGTTGTATGCTGATGATTTAGTTTTAATGTGTGAGACATTGGAGGGGGTTTGAGGTGAGAAGTTTTTGGAAGTGGAAGAGGGCTATTGAGAGTAAGGGCCTGAAAGTAAACCTTGGGAAGACAACTAAAGTTATGTTGGAGTGGGGGGAGGAGGGGGAGGTTGTTTTTCAGAAATTCAGTGTTGGTTGTTGAGAAATGTGGGAAACGGATTCATGGGAGATGCACAACGATGAAAAGAGTGCTCCAAGTTTGGCAAGAGACTTTGTGGGTGGAAGATGCAAGAAGGGAGTTGAGGAGTTGGGGGAAGGAGGTGGAAAATTTTTGTGTGACGAGTTTGGAACAGTGAAGGAGTTCACACTACCTAGGGGACAGGGTTAGTGCGGGTGGTGGATGTGAGGCCCCGGCTGTGACAGCCATAGTACGGTGGTTGGGTGAATGTTTAGAGAATTGGAGAGTGTTTACTGGGAAGAAGATGTTCCTTTTGAAAGATGAACGGGATTGGAGTGTACAAGAGTGGTGGTGATAATCAGTGAAATGTTGGTAGGGAGTGAGACTGGGCTGAGGGAAAATGAGATGGGATTTTGAGAAGGACAGAGAGAGCAATGGTGAGAGCAATGTGTGGTGTGAAATTTGATGGATAGGAGAAGACTGAGGATTTGAAGGCAGATGTTGGGTTTGGAAGAGGCGGCTGCCCGACTGCGAAGGCAAATGTGTAAGATGGGTTATGGGCATGTGCTGAGGAAGGATGAGGCAGCATGTTTTAAAAAGGGCCCTTTGAGTTCGACGTGGGTGGTTTGAGGAAGCGGGGCCGACCAAAGAGGACCTGGAGGACAGTGGAGGAGGAGAGTAGGAAGGGGTTGGGTTGTTGAGGATGGGGGAATGCATTTGAATCGGGTTGGAAGTTGGAAGGAGGGGTAGGGCGATTGCTACAATGTGAGGTGAATCCGGCCACCCCCCGGTTGCGGGTACAAAACCGGATTTTAAAACTTTTGGTTTTACTACTCTACTACTACCTTGCGAATGAAACAATGGGCCCCTTTTGTCTGAATGATCATTTTTGTGTGTCCTTGTGTATACAAACTCATTGACGATATTTATGTAACCGATGTTTACACGGACACAATTAACCTAACAGCTACTGTTGTCGGGGCATGTTTTTTTCAAGGGAGCCTTCAGTAGTTTTTATCTGTGC
>JAMKCH010030656.1:0-16142 GCA_023653785.1 Ophioderma brevispina | reverse complement strand
GTTAAACAGATTCCTATTATAAGCGATAGATGATGATGTTGGGAACTGTACTTCTCTTTATAACGATTGAACCGGTGACACCGTTTATTTTTGCGCTGAAGAACTCGCCCTCTGTCTCGTTCTTCCCACTATAATAATTGTATCGCCTTGGTTTCTTGATTTCATTTTCGATGCTGTTGATAAGGTAAGACACAACATCCTACTTAAGAACTTCATGCTTGCTGTTTAGAGGATCTCTTCTTTACTGGATTCATACTTTTTACGGATAGAAAAGCCCAAGTCATTTTAAAAGTGAATTCTCTGATTGGACATTTGTCACGTCTGGGGGTCACAAGGGTCAAGTACCGGTCCTGTTCTTGTTCCTTTTATTTGTTTTCCGACATCACATTGGAACTTTCCTTCTCTATATTTCAATTTGCTATGACCACAACATTGGTGTGATCTATTTGGAAGCCCAGTGATCGGTTTGATCTTCAAAGTGATCTTGATAAATTGGTACCTTGGAACAATGCTTCCACTTAATGTTTCCAAATGTGCGTGTAATGCATCTTCTCTAGATCTAACTATGTGCCAAAATAGACTAACTCTTTTGTGGGGAAACTCTGCAATGCGTTAATGAGTTTAAGTTACTCAGCATAACATTTTCTTCTATCTCTCATTTTCTTACATATTGATTCCACTTCCATAACCAAATCTCACGCTCGGTGGTTTTCTTATCATGATATCTAAAAACATTTCACTTCTCTGCAGTGTACTACACTTGTACAAAGCTCTTGTCCTTCCTCATCTGGTTTACTGTGTTGTTGTTGGGGCTCCTTCAATATTTCTTATATCCAAAGGCTGACAATTTCAAAGGAAAATAATTGTGTTCTTATTTACAGGAAAAGGTCCTGGTCTGGGTGGCAGGTTACTTATCTCTTTGTTACATGTAGTTGACTGAATTTGCTTATCTAAAGTTGAGGACTGTTAAGTTTCATAGGCTGCAGGTTTGTTTCAGATTTCTTAATGGTATGGGTCACGACCCGGGGTTTTGTATTTTAAATAGTAAAGTCCGACTTGTGACGAAGTCGGACATTCCCGGACCGTGGGTAGCGTGGCCATCAAATTGGCACCAAAATTTAACTTTAAGAAATCACTCTCTAGAAACAAATAATAATTGACAAGAAAGTTTCAAATTTGTATGTCAAAATTGCTTGCAAGCCTTAATTTCTCAAACGATTTACAATTTCATGTTATTGCACAGACTATTTTTTTAATATGAAACTTGCATCCAATTCCTAATTGAATCCACTGGCAGAGGATTTGTCGCCAATGACATAAAATTAAACAAGATACAAAACATTATCACACCTAAGAAGGGGGCCCACAAACAATATAAATTATTAGTGCAGCCCACCATCAATTCCACATTTAAATATGAAGACAAACATCACAAGACACTGTTGCAAATGTTTTCAAATCGCAATTTAACCCCCCCCCCGAAAAGATTCTTCCGTGACCAAAATCGGAACCCTACGAGACGGACATTAAACTAATTTAATATAATCATCACAGCATCTTAACTACATACGCAACATGCCATGATTTCGCCTGCCAAAATCACCAGCATGACACTTCAATACTGTGCCAGAACAGAATTTCTAAAAAATCTCCAAACTAAAGCCCACTGAACTTGGACCACATACCTGACTAAAAGGTGTACATATTTTCAGTGTCCTTCATACGGAAACTTTCTCGCCCAGCAGATCATCAGCTGACCCTTTTAGAAAAGACCACCTAAACTTTTTTGCTAAACCTGAATGGTTGTTACAAGGACTACTCTCTGGACTACTTAAGAGACCTGTTTTCAGTAGCCGATGCCAACTGCACATACCAAGTTGCACAGCAGAGATTTCAAAATAAAAAATCCAAAGTCCCTCTTAAAAACTGTCTGCACACCTGTGCCAAATTCAACACAGCACAACACATACAAGGGCTCAGCTCAACATTTCATTTCTAAACAATGTCAAGCCATCACATCAATTCATTTAACAAATTCACTTAATTCATACACTAAATTTTACAGTTCTTAACTCTGTCCGCCTTTCTAATTATAACTTAATCCTACATTAAAACTAACACTTAATACTAAACTACAAACAAGATTTGGCCAGGGAAGAATATTAATTTTAAGCCTAATTTGGAAACTCTATGAAAAAAACAAGGTGAACTCAAATTTGCCACAACACTAACTCACATACATCAACTTTCTTCCTTCAACCTTACATTCCTCACATTCACAAAGGTTGGAAAAGTTTTGGCTCACACACTGCCAATCACATCATCCTCAACAAGCTGGACCATCCCAAGCACCCTGACCAAAATGTGACTCACAAGACAATACACAGCACAACACAAAGACAACAAAGGAAGGCATACCAATGTCAACAGAAGAAGGTAGTGGAACAGGTGTAACATAGCAGAGAGTGGGCCAAAGAGAATAAAAGAAATGTTTGACCATCACAACAATTACAGTGGCCACAAGGATTACAGAAAATGAGATAAAAAGATCACAAGCTAGAGGGAAAAGTTGGTGATACAAACTCAAATTTGTGACATTACTCCCCGCCCACACAAGATTCGTCCCGAATCGTACAAGACCCCTACTAAAACTTTTTATATGATTTTTATGGAAAGAAATTTAAACTCCTTTAGTAATTATGCAAATTTCACTGTCCATTGTCCGTACATGTAGGAAATACGACGTCATTATCTGTTAAATAAAAGGAATATAGCCACACATTTTTAAAAGATCGACATCCATTTAGTCCGCACGTTCAAGACATCCAAGAGTTCATAAGAACGAAGGATTCCTGAGCTGCAATTGCAGTGAGCATAACCCAGCTCATTGAGATACTGTTGCATGAAGCGCGAACGTTGAAACTCGTAGCCTTGCAACGAAGGTTGAAAATATGCTGGCGTATAACCGAGAGCATCACCTTTATAACCGGGTGTCGAACAAGAGCATTTTACACTCTCGTCAAATTTCTACAAAGTGAAATTATCAATAGGTGAACTCTGGTGGCTTGTGTATTTGTTGACAAGCCACAAAAAAAAGTCAGAAAACAAAAAAAAAAAAAAAAAAAGCAAAAAAAAAAAAAAAAAACAAAAAACAAAAAAAAAAAAAAAAAAACAAAAAAAAAAAAAAAAAAAACAAAGGGACAGTCAGTTCTGAAGAATCTAACTTCATGATGTTATGGCAGAAAGCACACAGAAGAAAAAAATGCTCCAATGGATGCTGTGAGTTCAAAGTTCACTTGCTGCTTAATCTGCCAATTTCAAACAGTCCGGCAACAATAACAGTACATTGTATGGCCAAGTAACTGCAAACATGCTGCTATACTTTCAACTTGAATCCCTGTTCATATCCTTAAATCCCCAATAAAATCTCTTGCTGCAGAGACGAAATCATAGGGGTTCACACTTGTAAACTGTTCTGGATGCCTTGGCATTTGAAAACAAAAGTTCCTCTTTAAGGTCGACTGGCATTTAGAATTAGAGTAATCCACATTAGGAACGAGGATAACAGTTCCATTTAATCAAATGGTGCTTCACAAACTTTGATAATGATGCTGTGTGCAACTATTCCATAAGTGTTCCCTTTTCTACCAGGCAGTCTTACCGTTGAGAGTTCATGTGCTGCAAACATAACAATAGTTTTAAACTCACTCAATAAAAAAACATGAACATTTAATGTATAGATAATTTATTTAAATTTCAAAAGTTAATGTTAAAATCAAACTTTTAATGAAAGGTCTCCAAATGTGAATACACAAAGGATCCCCGCTGCCACCAAAAATAATGTCACGGACCCGGGGTTTGGATTTTAATAGTAAGTCCGACTTTGACGAAGTGCGGACAATTCCCGGCCGTGGTCGCGTGGCCATCAATGGCACCAAAATTCACTTTACGAGAATCACTCTCTAAAACAAAGTAATAATTGACAATGAACGTTTCAAAAATTGTATGTCAAAATTTCTATTCAAGCCTTAATTTCTCAAACGATTTACAATTTCAATGTTATTGCACAGACTATTTTTGTTAATATGAAACTTGCATACCAATGTCTAATTGAATCCACTGTCAGAGGAAAATGTCGCCAATGACGATAAATTATAAACAAGATAGCAAAACATAATCAAGCACCTAAAAGTGGCCCCACAAACAACTATAAATTTATACCAACAACATCAATTCAACATTTAATCGAGACCAACAATCACAAGACACTGTTGGGCAATGTTTTCAAATCGCAATTTAAACACACCCCCCCCCCCCCCGAAAAGATTTCTCTTCCGTGACCAAAATCGGAAACCTACAGACGGACAGTAAACTAAATTTTAATATAATCATCACAGCATGTAACACATACGCAACATCCATGATTCGCATGCCAAAATCCCAGCGACACTTCTACTGTGCCAGAACAGAATTTCAAAACTCTCCAAAAATAAAGCCATGAACTTGGACCAAATTACATGACTAAAAGGTTACATATTATTCAGTGTCCTTAATACTGAACGTTCTCGCCCAGCAGATCATCAGCTGACCCTTTTAGAAAAGCCACACCTAAAGCTATTTGCTAAACCGAATGGTTTGTTTACAAAGTGGGTGGACTACTTTCTGGACTACTTGTAATAGACCTTTTTTTTCAGTAGGCCGATGCCACATGCGAAATGACCAAGTTTTGCACAGAAGAGATTTTCAATAAAAATCCAAACGTCCCTCTTTAAACTGTCGCACACCTTGCCAAAATTCACACAGCACAACATCAGACAAGGGCTCAGCTCAACATTTCCATTTCTAAACAATGTCAAGCCACCACATCATTCAATGTAACAAATTCACTAATTCCTCACGAATTTTACAGTTCTTAACTCTGTCCGCCTTTCTAATTATAACTTAATCCTACCTTAAAACTAACACTTAATTACTACAACCTACAAACAAGATTTGTCCAGGGAAGAAAATTAATTTTAACCTAAATTTGGAAACTCTATGAAAAAAAAACAGGTGAACTCAAATTGCCAACAACAACTACTCACATACTAAAACCTTTCATCCTTCACTTACATTCCATCACATTCACAAAGTTGGAAAAGTTTGGCTTCACACACTGCCATCACATACATCCTCACAAGCTGACCATCCCAAGCACACGGACCAAAAATGTGACTCCACAATACATACACAGCACAACACAAAGACACAAAGGACAGGCAATACCAATGTCCAACAGAAGAATGTAGTGGACAGGTGTAACATAGCAAGATGTGGGCCAGAGAGAACGTAAAAGAAAGTTTGACCATCACAACGGATTACAGTGGCCACAAGGATTACAGAAAAGGAGATTAAAAGATCAAAGCTAGAGGAAAAAGTGGTGATACTACAAACTCAAATTTGTGACAGTAGGGGTCCAACCTCTTTCTTTAGAGTTCTTCAACAAAGTCTTGTAAATAGCAATAGATTTCTGCACTGGCATGCACAATACTAATTCTTTTCTTCAACTCTGTTTTTGTTACCTTTTCGAGACTATGGGAAAGTATTCCTGTGAGATTACGAACTGCTACTTTTATTTCAGTTCAAATGTTGTGTACGGAACATTTATGTAAAAAACTAGTTTTTACTTTGTTTATTACATGTTTCATGCTATGCAAATTTGTGTTGTTTTTGTTGTCCATGTAAGGCCATTTATTGGCATGCTTATTTTGTTTCCATTATGGAAGAAGTCCACGTCATTGTGTTTGGCCTGTATGGCCCATTTTTCTTTACTGAGTTACTATTGTACTTTATGCTTTTTACTGTACACTCAATAATATTATTATATTAATAGGTCATAAATGAGAGCGCCGGTTACCAAAATAATACTTTATTATCAATAATGATTTATAGAATGTCATTCTATATAGCTGCCTAATCCAAAGTGCTAGCAACAACATGTTCGCAAAAATTAACATAAACAGAGAGTTCAGAGGGAATATCCACTGCTTCCCAAACACATTGAATGGTCGGGACACATTAGTTTTAATACTATGCCAATTTGGACTATATAATGGAAAAGAGAGAGAGGGAGAGAGGAAGAGAAAGAGCAATGCGGGTAGAGGAAAGAAAGAGCGAGCAGGATTGAGAGTGACAGGAGAGAGGAATTTAAAAACTAGGGAACTTCTATACTACACATTTTTTATTCACTTTTGTAAGTAATGTTTCACATTGTTGTCATTATCTACCTGTTATTTTCTCATTTTGTTGTTTGATTTCTTGATCTGCTCTTAGAACGCACCTCAAATGGATGAGTTGCCACAGTTATAAAAGCGTTATGTTTCAAATAGATAATTATAGGCTAAGATAACTGTGCATTTACTTCTTGCGAGACAAACGGGGACAAACCAGCCTGCGCACTGAAGATTTTGATGCTTCTAAGTACAAGCGCAACAGGAAGAGGTGGTGAATTGGACAAGCATCAAATTCATGGGACGTCACGATTGTGCAATTTTTTAGCAAAGTAAATGCACAGTATTAAAGGGAAATAGCCCGATCATTTTATGAAGTTTCAATCTGATGAATTACTTACCTCAACCCCAAACACCCCAAATGTAAAGTTCCTCACTGACACTTTGTTTAGATGGGATGTAGCTAAAAAATGTGATTTGTAAGCAAAATAGATTACTGTGTAAAATTTATTGGTCAACAAAATAAAATGAGGCACATTTTCGCTCAAACATCCAAACCAAACATCTTTTAGCCCTAAGTTTTCACAAAGGTAAATATGAAAAATAGTGGTTTTCCTGTAGTCACCAAAAATGACCACTTCGGTTAAAATGCTGGGGTTCTGGGGAGTAGGCTATATTTGCAATTAGGCCATGGCCATTTAACCTAATTCCTAACACAACAAAACAAAGATTTGCATAATTTTTTCAATCCACGAGTGCTTCACATTCGCAATTTTGATCAACTTTTCTATGATTTGCTGCTTATAAATGTGTAAATAACACACTGATATTTTTCCTGTGATTCTTGTCTTACATTTTACTTTCTAAGAAAGACGAAGGTTTGATGAATTGAACAAAATTTCCCTAAAAGTGTGCTATGCAAATCAACCCTTAAATACTCCCTATAAAAAGGTCTAATCACCTTTTTCAGTCCCTCTGATTGGCTTATTCATGATTATAGCATGATATAACATCTGCGTAACCGCCTCAGAAGAGGCCTTCTATATACCTTACACACCTTCAAGCTTTTCCTACCATATCTCTGATTGGCTAAATACCTAAAATAAACAATCTCGCCGGTTATCTCAAGGTGTTAAGAATCATCGATAAAATGGCAACCACCAATGGCAACTGAAAACAAAATAATATGAATTATAAACGGGGATGAGTTACAGAACACTTACTCGGAGTCTCTTGTCCTTGGGCACAGAATAGAGGGTCCAGGCATCTCTCAAATCTTTCAAGCATGAAATTCTTGAAGGCAGCCACCTCCTTCCTTATTGCACTCATCCTTCTTAAGGGAGGAAGTCTTCTTTCTGTCCTCAGGCTGGGCTTCATTCCAGGCCAAGACCTATTGTATCATGAGTAAGAAGTTAAATAATTATAGTAATTACACTGTTCCAGGCTGACAAGTTTGGTAGCTCAGTGAGTTTTGTACATGGGTCCCAAAAAAAACGTTGCTCGAAAGAAAGCACCCCCCCCAATTTCCCGGTCTTTATAAACCTTTTTGTGATTGTATATACTTAAAAGTATTGTATTTGTTTATTTAGCCTTTTCAAAACAACAAACCCCATTGAATTCCTCGGGTCCCAAATGACCAAGTTATCCCTTATTAATAAAATCTGCTTTTTTTACTTGTAACATGGATAGGCTGTGAAACAAAAGCAAATGCCAGAAAAAACAAAGGCATACTTCTGAAACATGTTTCTTGGCCCGAACAATGAATGAGAATCAAAATATTCCACTAAAAAGTTTAAAACAAATCCAAGCTTCAACGAACCATAGAACTTTGACATTACACATCATGCAAAACACATGTTAGTGTGTGCAAAACCAAGCCTTCCATGGTCAAGCACGAAAACACAGATTCCATTCATTACCAACAACTCAGTCACTGAGACCCAAAACAACAAGGGTTTGCTGTTTTAGGAAACCTAATAAACAATACTTTTTTAAAAGTGAAACGAGAGATTTCAAATATATACGATGTCCCTAAAAAATCGAAGTACTGATATTCCCATCTGAACGGATTAAGCTGAGGAAATGTTTCTTTGGTACAAAAATTTTGAAATTTTTATTTCGTTATTATCAGGAGCAAAATACGAAATTCAGCATGTTTTATATTGGAAATACAAACAAATCAGAATCACTTTATCTCTCTATTATGCACATTTATGTAGCCAAATACAAAGAAGAAATCTATTGAGTGTCTAGTCTATATGAAATTACTATTATGACACAATATTTGGGTGCCTCAAAAAATCGCCTGTTGGCATTTTTAAATATGCATAAATTTAATTTACATAAATTTTTACTAACAAATGAATTGGGGGGGCTTTAAGGTAGTTTTTTGTGGCGATGTCTGTACTCACAACTTTTAGCTACAATCTTGACTCTCCATTATTAAAGTGACGGGAGGAGATATTAGTCGAGGAGATTTTTGTAGGATACAAAGTTTCTCTCAAATTTCACGGATCGGTTGCAGACCAATCATACCGAGAACGTACTTCGGAAGGTTTATTGGACAAACAGGTGCAAAAGAAAACCGCACCTCGTTTTGAAAATTGCCTTGCTATCGTTCCCATAGAAAACCATGCTTTGAAGTTCTGTCATGACAGAAAACTATAAATATCACCTTATTAATTAAGACGGCGTAGTCGGCTGTTATCATAGGGTGCATCTCAATACAGTGGTAAATGCATTCCAAATATGTAAAAAACGGGGTTTTGCAGAAAAATTGGGGCGCTTCTTTCTGGAAATCTCCTCATGTCTCTTTAAGTTGAGATGACAGAGGTTAGTGATGATTGGGATTCAATGAAAGTAAAACAAGCAATCATCATTTATCTATTTTTAGTATTCTTTCATGTATGACCCCTGAACAAGGAATTATGCTAAACACAGAACCAATGTTTAACATTCCTTTGGTAGGGCAGTGTTTTATGACTTGTTTTCCTCAATCCCAAATGAACGGTGAAAAGAAATAAAATGTTTAAACAATGCACGCCTAAAGTGAACAATCAACCTGCAAAACGAAACTTTTTTTTTGCTATTTTCATCTAAAATAAGTTAAAGATGCAAAATTAAAAATATACTAAGATCAAAAGGTCTTAGGCTTCTGCTGAGCAATACAGTACTAATTTAACTTTTCCTACAGGAATCACTAGACTAAGGCCAAATTTGAGAGGGGTTACAATCACTGTAATCTTCACACTCCAGTAGCTTGAAAGAGTCAGTGTCCACTAATAAGTGACTTTTATGGCAGAGCATTAGACCAGAACGAGTGAGCTCTGCTTTCTCCCTCCAGAATGTCCATTAATTGTAACGGATTTTGACTGGAAAATAATAACTAAACAGAATAAGATGCAGGAGTGTAGAAGCTGAGGAGAATCGTTTGCAAGGAACTAAATTGTCTAGTGAATTACTTATTGTTACATCAGAGCTATTTGTACCTAAACGAAAATGGCACTGTATTCAGTTACATGAAACTAGCTGAATGCTTCCTTTCTTTACATTGATCATTGTTACTCTTCCCAGTAGGTAGGTACTTGGAGGTGGCGTTGCTAGGAATCCTTCATGGCCAGGTTAGCTTCATCTTCGGTTTGCAAGCTATGTGTGCTCTCGGTCGTTTGGTCAGTTCTGTATTCTCTGTGTGTTCCTCCAAATGTCATAGAACTGGACCCTAGTCTTCTTCTTATATTGTTCCTCCAGAGGTTTGATCCACCCAATCTTCAGGGCATACACATAATGGCTCACCTACAAACACAAATGAGAACATCAGAAAAATACAGTTTAATCATCAACTGCAAGCACCTCAGAAGTTTTGTATAATTTTACTTTGTGAATGGGGCATTTTCTTTCCAACTACTGTTGTAATAACTTTCCAAGCTCTGGCCATGTTAAATGTTAAATTCGGACTGCCTTGCAACCATTCTGCCTTAGGGCCTGTGCCCTTCTGAGAAGAATGTCATATGTGGTTCCTGGCACATTTTGGGATTGGTATCCATATGTCGTGCAGCTACCACATATCTACCAAGCAGTTACTATGCTGCCATTTTAATAAAAAAAGACAATGGAGGGTGTTAAACACTTGGTTTCTACGTTTGGGTATTTTTATAGTTTTTAAGGAAAATCAGTAGTTAAACCAAAGTTTTATCTGGTTTTGGTCTCCGCTTTAACAGGGTGGCCCGTACACACCCGCACACTCAGCATACTGTTTGGCTGGAGGATTTATTTGGCAAATAATGACCGGAGGCCCTTCTGAGGCTAATCCACACATTTTTTTCGGCGGTGGGCCCTAGCCTTTGGAAACCACGCCCACCATGCAGGCACCATGTGCTGGATGGCCGCCATTAGCCTAGCTCTCCAGAGCACTGACGGACCCTTGTAGTTTTCCTTCTTTTTTCAGTCGACCGGGTAACCAGCTACCCTCCCTCATCAGATTTTCCTTAGGAATCTGATGGGGTGACGGTTTAGCCGCTGCAACTCAGCCCGGGACAGGTGTCTGGTTCCAGGATACCAGTAGCAGCCCTCAAGGAAACCTGAACCTGACACTGTAGTTACTACTCCAAACCAACAGTGCCCGACAGCTGCTGTGTGTACACATCTGTCTATGCAGCAAAAAACATTGATCCCTGACCTGGCCAGTGCTGTCTCGTGTGGTAGGTACCATGTCTAATCGGTGGTAGCTGTGGTGGTACCTACCATGAAGAAAATTGGCCATGTATTATTTAAAGCAAGATCCTCAGACATGGGTACTCTTTCTACCAAAATGAACCCTTAGAAATGGGGTGAATGTTTGCAGACTTAAGCTGTATATTCCCCTAACGGCAAACCCAATCAAAGAATCAAGATAGTAGAGCGGGGAAAGGGATGTTGAGTGCCTCCCACAATGCAAAAACCATTTTTGAAATTTCTCCTCAATAAGGTCATTGTGATCCCCACAAAAAATCCTAATCTTATCCCAAAGTGGCTAGTACTCAAGGGCATTTTATCAAATCATGATATTATAGTGGTGCCTTAAACTTCTGACCACTTTTATCCCTAAGTTACTTGGACCATGATTTGGGTAACAGTACAAAATATAGGCACATTGCCATGCATTAGTGGGATTGGTTCAAAACACCCTCCTCTGGTATTGAGGTTTAGATGTCATGTGTGGAGGCATGTACTTGTAAGTGGAATGTAGAACTGAGAATTCTTTATTCGTAATTCTATTGAACAAAGAAGTTCATTTTTGGCATACAAAACACCACAATTCCGGGGTGTCTATTCTTCCGTCCCTGAGGCGGGGGAATAGGTTTGTGTCTCTATGGGGTCCATTTTGGGGAAGATTGATGCTTTGATGATTGGAACCAATGTTACATTTTGGGGAAGACGTGGGATAAAATGTGGCAAGATGGGGAAACAATTCGCTTTTCTTCTGGAAAAATCGACACTCAGCATCACCAATATTACATCTAAACTCCCAGTTTTCTTGCAACTGATGCATTGACGCACCAAAGCTGGTGCAATCCAAGATTGGCTTTTATACTAAGTGTTCTCCCCATGGTGCAACACGGGCCATGTGGTTGCATACTTGATTTACATTAGGCAAAACCTTTACTTTTGGTTTGGGTCTACGAGTACTATGGTACACCACGGAAGTGAGGTCATCTTGTAGTTGTAAAAGCAATTTGCTGGACAATGTCAGATGATTTAACTTTAATTCCTTTTTCTTCTCTACAATGATGTATGAAACTGCGCTTGCTTCCGGTCCTCCTAGTGACTGGATGAATCATCTTCTCATGGGTAAAGAAGTCAATCCAGGAGCATAAGGTCCTCACTGACTTACTGCCTGTGTATGACCAGACTGGATTTTTCTGTATGGTTTCTACATCTTCAGGACTCAGGACTATTTTCCTCCCCCGGTTTTCTTGTCAAACACTGTACGCCTGAAGTTATGGAACATACAAATATTCAAGCCAACAATATAACATTGGTACAAGGAATTAATGGGTTGACGTATGTTCAATTTTTTATTTTTTCCCCTTTTCCTAAAAAACACTGAAAGCTCATTTGACATAACATGAACCAATGTCCATATTCAATGAACCTATGATTGAAGTTCACATGATCAACAATACAAATGGAAGGTATCAAACTACAACCCAGGAGTCAATGCACGACAGATAAATAGGCTTGACCACTTTCTTAAAGTGATTTCACATGCCTTAGCTGAATTTCCAATAGGATTTGGATCCAGTAACTCGTATGGTTCATCTCTCTCTCTTTTACGTTTAGAAAATTGAAAAAAAATACTACTGGAGTAAACTTGCATCAGCCCCCTGAACAAGATGGGCAGTCTGGACATGACCTCAGATGACCTTTGACCTTGGTCCATGACCTTAACATCATCCACATATTAAGGAACCCCTATTGCACCCTAAATCGGACTTAACTTTTCGAAGGAAACAAAAACCTAACCAAAAAACACACACACATCGGTCATGCGCACTCTCGCAATATCCCCTCTGCTTTCAAGCCAGGGGGATATACTAAACAAAAGAGTTGGTATTTTTTGGATCATGCCAATATTACAACATGCTTTACTAACTTACCAATAATCATGATTATCTACTTTGTTAAGGAAGGTCTCCAGTTCATCTCTTGTTGGTGGTTTAGCAAGTTTGAACCCCTTGATATCATACCCTATATGATCATGTCATAATTGTAATTGTACCTTCCACTAGGGATGTTGCCGACAGTAATTACGAATATCCTTATCAAATCATTTCAGATTATCACAAGAGGATTTATATAATACAAGAACTTACTCTATTTGTTAATTTTGAAACAGCTGAAAATGAAGAAGCACTTTCATTTGCGAGCCCTTCGTTTCAATTCCCAATTGAACCCGGGTAGCATGCACTGTGTATTGACGTTATTTTTTGAGGTTGAAGGAACGGACGAACAAAACGGACGCTGCTCATTCATAGTCCCCCATTCTAAACTTGTTCGGCGGGGACAATTAGGCTAGTTATCTTTCTTTACATCTTACGTCAGGTACATAATTCAGACCGTTGACATGACTATATCCGTAGTGATAGTTCTGCGCATGCTCTGACTCGACATCTGGCTTAGCCCCACCTCCGTCCCCGCCGGCTCCTGTCAATCTGTGGATATTTGTGATAGCGCACCCAGGCTGGTTCCTACAGCAGAAGAGGACTACGAGCGCGGTTTGCCTTTCTTTTTGATTTGGACTGACACGGGACTGGACTTGACATAATGTGGCTCCTGCTGACCACTAATCTTAAATTTGTGTATAAATTTTTAGGGATTTAATCGACCGAGATGGACCATGTCATTTTTAATAGCGGTAAATGTATGTATTAGGATGCTTCCTTCTGAATTTGTTCTCATTTGTATTTTAGGCCATAGCCAGTATTTCCGTGTCAAAGCCACTCTTTCATTTGGCCGTAAGTGCTATTTATTTTTAAGGCCATCAAAGCCCGAGGTACGCTACAATAATGCAGTCAACCGTGCAATAGAACAGGATAGATGCAGCACAAAGAGACTAAAATAGACCTTTATTTTCTAATTATTTTTCCTTCACAAATTAACAGAAAATCCAAATCTAATACGAGAATCTATAGGCCAATCTGTCTTATTACCACCCTTCCTCAGCTGATGAATCAAAATAATTTCCACAATAATTGTGATGCGGATTAAAACACTGCTCGTCTGTTCAGAAGTGACAGTATCATCACCCTCAGTAGCTTGCTCATCACCTTCTGCAACCTCACTCCTTCAATATCGTTCACCCCCCTTTGTAGCATTTTGCTTACTTTTAATTTGCTTTCATCATTCTGGTTAATTTGTAATGGATTTTGGATTTAATGCTGTACTGATCCTTGAGGACTTATTTGCTTTGGATTTAATATTGAGCTCATCTTGTCTTTGTTGACAATTTTGTTTTTTGCCATTATAGATCTCTCAATTTCTTGCATATATTCGGCACCCTGAAAGGGAAAAGAAGAAAAAAACACAGGATCATCAACAAATATGTCTTTTGAAAAAAGTGAAGTTTTGACGAAATCATTAAAAAAATCTAGCACTAAAAAAGGGATGCAAATTCGACGGGAATCACAGAATCGATTTCTCGAAGGGATTCTCGTAGCATCCATGTATGAAAATCAATTTTCCCATTGAATCATGATATTAAGTGTGTCAGTCATTAAATTGATTCTTGCAAACTCTGATGGAATTTGCATCAGATGCTAAAAGACAGTCCAGATGCTCTCATTACAACATCGGGGACTAAAATGAGCATAATTGCTTTTTTAGCTACTTAAAGTAGAAATATTGTGCTAATTGAATTTTCACGCTTTTCGTGCACTTCTGAGCAAACGCAAGATTAAGAACATGCGGAAATGTTATTTTGGTGGAAGGTCTATGTAGGATCGCTGGAAAAAAGACGAATTAAAAAGAAGTGAAAATCCTAAAATGACAGAAGCAGCAAAAATTACACATTGCGAAAATACCACTTTTAAAGTAAGGCAATCCTCCTTATAGCTCTAGTTCCATGAATTAAAAGTTACACCCTCATCTTAGGTCTTAAGAGTCCTAACCAGTCTCATTTATGCACCCCCCCTCAAGAAGAGTTTTTGTAAGATTTACATACAAATACACGAAAAAAATATATTACAGTTTTTGTTACTTTTTATGAACAGAGTACAGAAAGCCAGATACAGAAAGGACCACAGTCAGCAAGGACTTTAAATGAACTGTTTTTGTATTACTAAAGTCCAAATATGTCTTTTACTTTTGGCGTATCAACAAAATTTGTTGAAAAGAGATTAAACTTTAGTAAAAAAATTAAAATTGGCAATTAAACAAAAGATCATTGAAGGTCAATTAAAAAACATAAGGATTTTGTTATGGTTTAGAGTTTCACAGCCCAAGCCTACCCAAGCAATATTTACTCTTCACTGGGGTTACTGAGAGAAGTGTCTGTGCATCATTTACTCCTCCATCTTTTCGAAAGATCATCTTCACCATCACTACTATCCTCCTCCTTCTTGTTCTTCTCTTCACTATCATCTTCCTCATCACCAAAATCCTCACTGTCACTTGAATCTCTCCTTCTCTAGTCCGAGTCCTTCTTCATCACTGTCTCCAGAACTCACCATTTCCAACCAGTCCTTTTCCGATTTTTAATCAAAGTATGCAGTGCATCATACAACAATGGATATCACGACTTATCTTGCTAGCATTTTACGTTTTGAATTTACTTTGTTGTGAAAGGGCAACGACCCGGTCGTATAGCCTCATCCCCAGAACCCCAGACTTTACCGGAAGGGTCAAAATTGTTGAGTATCTGAAGCAAGCTCATGTACCCTGTGAAAGATCTTAGGGCAAAAGGATGTTGGTTTTAAAGTTATGAGTGAAATGTGCCCACTGTCACCAAATTTATTTTGCCAGTAGAAAAACCCCGTTTTTAGCTCTCACACTAAAAAACGGATTTTAAATATCAGTGCGAAACTTTACAGATGGGGTTTTGGGGTGTTAAGCCATTCTTTAAGTTTAAAACTGATACTTAAAGGGGCATTAATGGAATCCCACAGCCACGTCCTCAGACTTAACACCAAAAAATTGTGGAGATGTCTCATACATCTGAACCATAAACATTAGTATCCATGGTGTGACAAATCTTACGTGCAGACTGAAACAATGTCGTAAAAAAAGTGAAATTCGGGGGGGGGGGGGGAAATATCAAAAATTTGCAGATTTTAAACCAATTTTGCTCAAAAATGAGATTTTGGCAAAATTTGTTGATTTTTGGCCCGAAATCGCCGAATTTTCGGCCGGGGGGGGGAGGGAGCAAGAAACATGTAGGGGAGAAATTCCCTCATGGCA
>JAMKCH010030655.1:0-17182 GCA_023653785.1 Ophioderma brevispina | reverse complement strand
TGCCTCTCTCCACTCATGTACAATGGGGAGCTGTTAGGAATATTGTCCATTGAGCGCCGCGCCGCCCAACGATATGAGTATGACTTGGGCATCTGTATGATCACCTGACATATTCTAGTGGCAGCGGAATCAATGCAAAACGCTTTGATAGATTGTGAAAGGTGCTATATAATGTTGATAATTATTTATATTTTTTATTATTATATCACCGTTGCTATGGAAACCAGGCAAAGACCTGGCTA
Source organism: Ophioderma brevispina (assembly GCA_023653785.1). NCBI lineage: Eukaryota > Metazoa > Echinodermata > Ophiuroidea > Amphilepidida > Ophiodermatidae > Ophioderma > Ophioderma brevispina. The sequence continues at coordinate 16,940 of JAMKCH010030655.1, read as the reverse complement.
ATCACCTTTGCAAACACATCTCCATAATGCTGTATCATATCTTTTGAAGCAAGGTACCTGGGTATACCATATCAAGCCGCATTAAACCATGTCTCTGGATTTTTCACATGGTTGTCATACCAACCAATATCGACCAATCAGAAAGTCATGTATAATAGTTTAAAAGTTAGAGTACGTATCAAAAATCCACCGATTCCACTGAAGCGTTTTGGAGTTACGTTCGTTACCGTACCGCAACATTTTCATGTTTTGAGATACAGATTATGGTGAATATTTATTGCGTTGAAAACGCTTTTTAGAAGGGATTTGTAACAATTTTACTATATTGAGTTGTATACTGGTTTATACACATTTAAAAAAGGGTGATTAAAAGCCCATGATATACTTCGAGTCGCAGCGAGCGATTTCTGCGCATGAGCATGCGTAACACTTGATCTTGGGTCAGAATCCGGTATTGCGCACGCCAATCGCTCGCTGCGACTGGAAGTATACCATGGGCTTAAAGGTTATTTCTGACCTTGTCATCCCGGTGGCGCTATACTGAACAACTTTAACTTAATAAGATCCGTTTTTCTCATTAATTTATTATTTTAAATCAAACCAGACTTTTTTCTGTGTACGAGAAATTGCCATGAGATAATAATAACTCAATTTGGGCGTACTCTCTAAATGTAAAAAGAGTGAAAAAAAAGTGAATTAAGATTCACTCGAAAAAGAGTGTAAACCACTCAAAAATAGTTGCATGTGTTGGGTAATCCATTAAAAAAAGAGAGAAATCACTGAACTTTCACTCCAAAAGAGTGAGAGTGAACACCACTCTAAAATGTGTTGTCCTCCATTTAACTCTTTAAAGAGTGGACATTCACTCGTTTGAAGTGAACGTCACTCCTTTTTGAGTGAATATTTAGTAGAACGAGTAAAATAGTGAAATGTGCACTCAAAAAGGAGTGACGTTCACTCCAAACGAGTGAATGTCCACTCTTTAAAGTTTCATGATTGGAAATATGCAGGTTATATATAAAAACTATAATACTTTGTTCAACTGGTGTTCAACTAACTGACGTTATTCATCATCATAAAAAAATATAAAGCCACAGTATATCTTAAAATATATTGTTGGACTTTGTGATGCACTCTGGGTAATTAAATAGCCAATATCACAGAGTTTTAATTACATTATGAGTTTCCAACCCTTTTTCCAATATTTGTCCAGGTTAAACCCAAGTCACTGCTAAGAGTGATAACAAGATCCCACGTCAAAGATAACCTTTTCCAAAAACGTTCAGATAGTAGTGCCATACATACGATTTGAAAATTTCTAATTTAAAAAAGATACAAATAACACAATTATTCCAAGGTGATCTAAGTGCACAAACTTATGCTGAAGCTTAAGTAGCAAGTAAGCAAAATGCATAAACATTATCACCTTTCAGTAAATACCAATTTGAAAGACAACGTGATTGCAAATAATTTTAAAAAATAAGTAAGAAACACATCAATTTCAAATAGATTTATCGTAAATTTTGAAAGATTCTTACTTTCGTGGGACCTAGACCATCTTCTGAACATCTTTGTTTTCGAGCAATACTTTAAGTGAAGTAAGAACAGAACAGCATCAGCCCAAAGCCCCTAAATGAAATTACATTTATTATGTTTACACGTACTGCGCTATACACGATTTGTATCATAAACGTAAGAGTTGCAATGTGTTCCAATTACCGGTTTGATGGGAGAGAGAAAATCAGATTAATTAAGATAGATTTACCTGGCGGAATATACCTATATTAGTCCCAGTTTTAGTAAGAAGCAAGTCGGGAAAAGGGTCCAGAATTCCAGGACACATCAATGATTGACTACACTTTGAGGGTGTCATCTACAGCACAGGGGTTACCACACTATTTTGGTATCTTCCTGTTTTGTATTGATACCATTGAAACAAGGATTACAACGGAGGGGACTGATGCTTCATTCGTTTTACAAAGGCGCATGATACCAAAACTGGTTGAAACACACGCACTTTGAATTCATGCACAGAGATGCCTTGTTCATAACACCAGATGAAGTCCGAATTTGAAAGTCAGCCCAAATTTATCATCGAGTACTGGGTTAAAGTAATTTCAAGTTAAGTGACAAGATTACCTTTAAAAGAATATCTTTGGACAATCACTTAATGACAAAGCAAGTTATCTCTGGTTCACGTTATAAAAAATTAAAATGGACGCATTTTATATGATCACTTTTAAACTTAAATATCATATCACGATCAAACGGACAGGCTTTTTTAAGTTCTGCTCTCATCGCCGCCCAGAACAAGTTTTTACCAAGTATCTGCTGGCCCCATTTAAGTAGTTTGCTTACAAAACAATTGACGTAGTGATAGAGTCAGTTTGTCATCAGGAATATCTTCCAACAAGACCAAGATGAGAACATCTCGATTTCGTGGAAACAGTTGCCTGCAGCCATTTGCATCTCAAAGGTAACACCCACTGCACTTTCCACAAACTGTAGGTATGAAATATTAAAACTGTCCTGCGACTATGTGTGTGGAATGTTCTCACATATGGAATCCAGGATAGACGCTCCTGGAATAGCGTCTCTTCCTTGATGTATAGGCCGAAAATTGTGCAGGACATCCTCAAGGTTTGGCTGAGGTCGCTGATGACCCACCTTTCATCTTCTTTACATTTCATCTGCATATGCTATGTATGCGTCGTACATGGGCTGGTGTATTGTTGTCATGTCTTCTATTTCTCACATCGTCAATATTTGTATACTTTCAAATAAGTCGGTAGTTGAAAATTCAAAAACAAACTTGATACTGATTGTGTCCCAGCGCTTATCGAACAGTGAATAGTGTTAGAATGGTGACGAACAATGCACACGAAAGGTAATTCAAGATAAAATTGTTAGGACGTGACATGACAGTTCCAAATCAATGTCAGTAATCCATTACCTTTCACATTACCTGGACTGGCACAGATATATAGAGATTTGAAAACAAGCCATGTAATGTTATCATCTGTCATCCATCCTGAAATGCATAAGCCACAGTGCAATAGAAGGGTTCCCTCCTAGGTCAAGTGTTCAAAGAGTGTCCCAACGTGGTTTGTAGGCAGAAAGTTGGGAACTGTCCGTGATCTGGTTTTTAGCAGCCAGTAGAATTTCAATAAATGAAAGCGTTTTTAATTCATTCAGCGAAATCAACCGGTTTCCCTTCCAAGTTAAGATATCTAAGATTATTGAAGGGCGATTATTGCCCGTTTGAAATGTTTGGATTCATTGTAACTAAGATCAAGCTCAACTAATTCTGGAGCTCTGATGAACAACGTCTGTTCGAAAGATTTTATTTGTTACGAGCCATTGCCAGTACTCCAAATTGGCAAGTTTGCTATTGCTGTTCAATGATAATGCATCGTTTTCGACGGGAAGCAGCCAGAAATGTCAAGATCCTTAAGATTTAACATTCAGTTCCTATCACTTCAGCCAATAATCTTGTTGGATAATATTGGATAATGTAAGCTTATGTAACGAAGTTGAGGGAGAGTACAAATAGGTGCTCTTAGTATCAATGGAAACGATTCCGCATGGTGGACACTGCCATTAGAGACTTTTCAACGAAGGAAATTTTATTCCATGTCCCCAAATGATATAAGTATCCTGAATGTTTAATCGTGTGAGTAATTAACTAGAAAACACTGTCCATCTTCCGTCAGATTCAATTCTGTTGCCGACATGTCAAGGTTTTCACAAAAACCGTATTGTGGCAAAGCGCACGGTAGGTAGGTTATGCTGCCCAAACGATCCCCATTGTCACTCCATCACAATAATTGATGTGTTGCAGTGTTCCGTAATACCCTACGGCATTGATGGTACTTCTCGCAAGTTGTACGTGCCAAATCAATTCTTCCAAATTCTCAATGCCATCAAAGGATTCGTCTGAAATAAGGTATAGCTTTTGTCCTGTCAAATCCAATGTACGTAGCAGAGAGACATTTGAAAATACCGGGCCTTGAATACCATACACAGAACTATATGTGAGAGCCAATGTGGTCAGAGTGGACTTCCATTTATCTAAAAAAATAAGAGAGCTGTTTCTTAAATTAGCCACCGTAAGAGTTTGCAATTGACATTCCGTTGATTCAAATCGATCAAGTGGTTCACTAGTCATTAGAAGTTCTTTTACATTTTCAAGTTTTCCCACACTAACTGCCATTAATGATGTGACATTTGGAATATCCCAAGCTATCCATAGCATACAATTGGCTTCAGGAACCACATTTAAATACTGAAACGTTTTATTTGTGATTTTGACTTTCAACGATGATTCATCACTTGTCATGCCCAAGTAAGACAGGTTCCTTAAATTTTGAAACTCTCTCCCGAGTGTGAATTCAGTAAAATAATTCCCAGTCATGCCTAACATTTTTAATGATTGTAGAGGTGCGACAGCTTTACTTGGTATTGTTTTCAACATGTTATTATTTAGGTTTAAATACTGCAAATTAGCAGTTTCGTTGAAGACATCATCCGGTAATGTTGTAATCAAATTGTTTGAGAGATCAAGGAAGTCCAACAGGAATAATCCAGCGAAGACATTGTCAGACATGAAGCATATATCATTAAATGACAGATTCAGTCTTTGAAGAACAGCAAGTTCTTTAAATGGCGATCCAGTGATATTACCCAGGTAGTTGTTATTCAATGCCAGTCGTTGTGTGCTGTTGTCTAATCTCTGTGGAACAATTTTGAGGTCCCTGTAGCTGCAATCTAAGATTGGATAATCTATCCGAGTAAAGTTATTCTGCCTACTTCCACTATAGAGTTTACACAAAACTGTAGCGTCAAGATTCTGATCGGCTTTAGAATTATTGATAAGGACCACTTGAAGGAAAGTCCATATGATGGCCATTACACACAGAGCTTCCATAGTTAATTTTGATAATGTTCGCATTTTTAAATCTAATGTTGGTAGCAAAAGCAAATCGACTAAATCATGACTTGTTAAAGAGGGAAGTAAGTATACAACAAGCGCAATAGACTGTGTGCTGTTTCCTTCTAGCATAATAGAATTATATATAGAGTTGAACAGTGCAAAAGAAATATATTTGGAATCGGGGAATCCCCATTCTGATCCCGACGCGTTACCTTTTATTACTACATTTCACCTTCACGCAGTAAACTGCATCGACAACAGCAGAAAAGACATAGATAAGGAGATTGGAGAAAGAGTAGTATGGAGAAGAAACTCACTATTTTGTTAATTTTTAGTGTTTTAATCATTTCCATTGCTTTTTTAACGTTTTAAATTATTAATATCTATGACAAATTATTAAAGGTTCCAAAATTTCCATTTTAACACTTAAGTGACCGAGGGGGTGGTTCCTATGGACCCCCAAAATTTGTTTTCGCGCTGGCCGCTTTACGCGTGGGATTTTTGCGCCGAAATTGTTTGTAATTGTCTGACTTTTAAATGCGCTTCTTTTCATACCAAAAAAATTAAAATCGGCCAAGCCGTTAATGAGTTAATTTGTGGGGGTCCCAGGGACCCCCCTTGGGCACTAACGGAAGTCATCTGAGAATATTTTTAATTATCAAAGAACCAAAGTTATTTTTTGCTGATATATGTTTACACATACATGTACGTAAACAATTATTAGTAACATTAAAAATAATTAACCCTTTATGTGCTGAAAACAAACGATTTCGTCGTGGACGTTGCTAAACCATCACTGTACAAACTCTATGGGAAAATGGCGTGTATTTGCAACACCCGTAAAAAATACAGGATACCTAAAACTGCAGGTTATATGTAATTTGGGTCTTCTAGAATAGATATCAACATAAAATAAGTTTTCAAAAAGTTTCTGGGAGCAGACAAAGTGGGGTCACAAAATGTACCAACCCCGTCTTTTTGTCCAATTTTCGCATGTTTTGAAAACAATGTTTTGTCCCTAATTTGCAGCCCGAATAACAAATTTCATTTTTATTGCTGATTTGGGGTTGTCTTATGACCCTTCACATGTGGTATAAATTTCGTGCAAAAATTCCTTCGGAAAAGTGGCTTCCTTAGTGTGGGGTCCCATGGACCCCCCCCCCCCTTGTGCACCAACGGGAGTGAAACCCCTTGGTCACTTAAGTGTTAAGATTTTAAATTAATGGTTTCTTGAGAACATCCACACAGACACACATACACACACACACTCTCTCTCTCTCTCTCTCTATCTCTTTCTCTCTCTCTCTCTCTCACACACACACACACACACACACACAAACAAATGAATATTTTGACAAACATTAATTTGTATTGGAATCCTATTCTTAGTTTTCTAAAGACGTTTCGATGAAAGATGCTCTCAAAACCACATTTAAGGGGCTCTTTCAGAGATTTCGAAATATATAATATTTTAATTAGAAATAGTCACTTAGATCACAAGATAGTCACCTAAAACGCTCAATTCCAAATTTTGAGATGAATCGATTTTTTTTTTTTCGTTTTGATGCAGTAAACATTTTTGTATAGTGTAAGAGTGTCATAGGATACTGTGTATAACAAAAATTTCGGATCCGGAATTTTTAAACAAAGTTGTGATTTTCAATATGAAGGAATTCGATTTGAGCTTTCACACAGTAACTAGTATGTGGGCAAGCATTGTATATTAGTATATGCAAAGAACACGATTTGTTTGGTCAGTAATCCTTTAAAGGTCCCAGGAAATGAGATGATAAACCTACTCCAAATCTTTATTGGGACATTCCATTTCGATAAACAGGGCCAGAAAAAAGAATACACTACCAGTGACATCATTAGTGAAACTTTTGATTTTCAGTCAGTGTCATGAATAGATTCACACCAGTCACCTGGAATTTTCTATTACTCTTTGAAAAATCAATAGTTTTACTAATGATGTCATCACCAACCCAAATATTGAATGCATCCTGGTCCCTCCTTGTAGACTTGACACAAACCACATCAATTCTATTTGCATTTCCTGGGACTTTTAAGTACATGGTAGCTTTTGCAAGATGGTGTAGATACCTAAATAGACTGTAACACATATTACGTTTACCAAGTACGTTTCATGGATAAAGGGGTTGCCTATTCTGTTGGACTAACCACCCTACTTGTATAATCCATACAAGTCCTCATAAAAACTAAGAAGTTCATCTATAATATCCTGATAATTACGCTTCTCTTTTTTATTAGTACTCATTAAACTATTTATTTGTTTGTTCATAGAATTTCTCTTTTATAATCCAAGAAAGTAAGCTGGAGGTTTCTTCCATTTCGACCCTTTTTAGGGTTGGCTTCAAAACTCATTCGCCGGTTGACTGGCGGTTCCGCCCAGTTCTGTGCGGTTATTATTATTATTATTATTACAGAGCATTTATATAGCGCTCCACAAGGAACGGAGCGCTTTACAAGCACAAAAGTGAATATACAAAACAAAAGAGAAACATATTAACGAGGAAAAAGATATGACTTAAGGAGGCGTTTGAAGACCAAAACAGAATCCGCACTTCTAAGATCAGTCGGCAACTCGTTCCAGGTTCTTGGTGCCGCACCAGCGAAGGAGCGGTCACCAGCTTTTAATTTGGTCCGTGGAACGAGGAGACGAGTACGATCGGAAAAGGAACGGAGTCTTGGTCTACATTCCTCAGAAACAAAAACAGAGTGTAAATGAACAAGGTCACTGAGGTATGAAGGAGTCTGATCATTGATACACTTGTAAATGAATAAAGCAATCTTGTAACGAATACGTTCTTTCACAGGTAACCAATGTAAAGAGTTAAGCAAGCCAGCCGACGACTGGTCTCGTCCGCAAGCAAAGACTAAGCGTGCAGCTTTGTTTTGAAGACGCTGGAGGCGCTTGATGTCAGATTGGCGCGCACCCGACAGAAGGGAATTCGCACAATCAAGGCGGGAGAGGACCAGTCCTCGGACGGCATGGTGACAGGCTTCTTTAGTAATGAAACGGCGTATTCGCCATAGGTTGCGCAAATGAAAATTAACAGTTCTACAAATTGTATTGATGTGATGGGACATATTAAGAGACCCATCAAGGGTGACACCAAGGTTTTTCACAGAATCAGATGGGTAAATAAATAAGTTATTGATCTTTAACCTCACATTAGACAAAGATGGCAAAATACGAGAGTTTTGCAAAAATGAAAAATTCAGTCTTGTCCTGGTTCAGTTGAAGATAGTTATTGGACATCCAAGAACTAACATCAGATATACAGGAGGAGAGGTTATCAAGGACACGCTGACGGTCTTCAAAACTCTTTGGGTCGAACTCAGCATAGAGTGGAATATCGTCAGCATAAGCATGAAAGGAAATGTTGTGACCTCTGATCAGATCACCAACGGGTGTAATGTACATGGTGAATCCTTGTGGGCCAATAATAGAACCCTGTGGCAATGAATAATTCAAGACATGTTCAGGGGAAAATTCATGGTTAATAACGACTCGGGTAGTGCGATTATCAAGATAAGACTTATACCAAGATTGGACAGCACCTCCTAGCCAAAACGATACTCAAGCCTATCAACATAAACTCAATGTCCAGTGTCGAAAGCGGCGGACATGTCGAGTAAGACCATGAAGCAGCTTTGCTGTTGTCCAAAGACCTAAGAATATCGGTTTGCACTTTTAATAGCGCCGTCTCGGTACTATGTTGACGTTTGTACGCGGACTGAAACACCTCGAAAGACAGTTCCGTCGACATGGTCCGTTATCTGACGTGACGCCCCTTCTCGATGATTTTAGACCAGGAATTTGATATTTGCTACAGGCTGTAACTTTTTCAAAATTTCATAGTCCAATGTACTCTTTTTTAAAATATTGGAGTAACAATGGAATGTTTTGAGACATCGGGGAAAATGCCAACTGTCAGAGATGAGTTCACAATTTGTGTAATAATAGGTGACGGGTTTTCGAGTTGTCTGTCACCAACATGAAGGGAAATGTCGATAAAACTGATTGCTAAGGAACCTTTGATAATTTTGTCATCTCATCCGTTGTTTAATGATTGAATTCATAAAAAACAAACGGAGGTAGAAGAAACAACGGGTTCTGTGTGGAGAAAATCCGAGTTAACGTTTGCCCGGATCTTCTGTAACTTTTTCAGTGAAAAATTTTCAAGAAATTATTTGCAGTTCTATGTTAGAATTGCAAACTGGCCAGAGTTTTTAGTGGTTTATTTAGAGGTTATTACTTTAAAGTACATCTCTTTGAACTAGCTCAGATAATTGGGGAAAAGTATTAAGTTTTAGATCAGTGATTAATTTACAGACAACAGATTCTTGTTATCAAGACTTCAGATCTTCATCAGAGTGGGTTCAAGTATGTTTCCCTTTTCTCTAACAATGGCAAGCGGGTCAACCGCAACAGAACCACCAGTAAACCGACGGCGGGTTTTGAAGTCATTCCTAACATACGTGATATATACATAGCCCCATTCAGTCTGCTGCATCTTCTCCAGCTTATGTTTGTTTCTTGATTATCGTACAAGAGAAATTATGATCAAGAATATTATGACTACGCTCAAGAACCGTCTGTTCTTCTGGAGATTTCCCCTCTCTTTCGAAATATGAGTACAACTTGTCTTCCCTTAATTGCAATAACAAAGTTTGAAAAGAAAAATTACAAAATCTGTTTAATAATTTCAGTAACCTTTACCTCTGGTAATAATTACTGGAGTTAGTAATTGTATCATAAATTAATGAGTTGGTCGTACTATACCCAGGTGAAATATCAGTACGTTTAATGAATTTGATAAGTTCTTCCGAAATCAAAAAGGAATCTAATCTGCCTGTTGGTTTTTTTTTTTATTTTGAGGCTAATATGCAAGAAAATATTTTTACAGTTTACAAATATTATACTTCCCGTGCAATATCTTTTATGTCTTTGGACTCAAAAAGAAGGCAAAGACCCAGAAAATTTGGATAGTGGCCTTGTTTTGAATCAACCAAAACCAAATGACACAGTGCCCGCTACACAATGACTGGCCTACCAGCGGTATGCCGCACACCATCTTAAAGTGACCATGATATACCAGCTCAACTCTGTAGTGTATTTTATATCATTATTCATAACAGCTGGCAGGTCCAGATCGGCGTTAGACTATTCCTCTCCTCTGAGAGGCAAAATTGTTGGTGTTAGTGAATGAAAATCAATGCGTGTAACTTGAAAGACGACATCTTTCATGTGGCCATGGTACGTGAAATTACAGTCGCAGTATCTCATCTATTCTTTACAAGTAGTTGGTCACTGCTAACGTAGTCACAATCTGCTAAACGTTATGTCACATAATTTTTTCGTTCTCGGTGCTATTATGAGTTTTCATATCCATTACGATTACGTTTTGCAGGTCTCAATGCTTAAGTAACATTTCGTGATCTACAGCGCGTCCCTCGCTTGCCTAAAAAAGTTAAGATTTTATATCATCTTAACCCATGCCTAAGTATAGTAGTGTGCCAAATCTTACATTCATATTCTACTCTGGAAATTCGTAATTTTGTATATATGTCCGTAAACGGACAGAAATTCAAACATAGTGGCCTATGTGGCACCGTGCTACAAAAATTGCTCATAACATCAAAAACGCAACATGTCAGATATCAAACTGAAATTTTGTAAATCAGCCTTCCTCGTGCAGTCATAGTGAACCATAAACAAAAGATAGGTGCGAGGATCACATATAATCCTTAACATCAAACAGCCTATGATGCACGTTTCCACCACTGGCCGGGTGCCATTGTGAGACGTTTTTCTATGGAGTGTGAACTGCGCCCTATGATGGATTGCGATTTTAATATATTCGTATTGAAATACGTGTTTACACAATTTGGCACCGACGAACCCTCTTATTGTACAAACATTGCATCATAACAGCTTCAATCTGATGTGCCCTAACACCTATTCTAGAGGATTAGCATCTAATATCCACTGTTGTTCCCATGTTAGCTCATTATGCAAAAGGTAAATTTCCATCTGCGTAATTTTATAGCATCCGCGTTACTTATTGACCGCCGTTCCACTTGCTCCGCACCATCCGCAGTAGATCATTGATACTTTCTCGGCAGGAATATGGGTATAATTCTTTGCTGGGGGGTATGTCCCTCTCTGATGTGAAGTCCTTCAGAAACTACAAAATCGCGTCGGCACGCTAAAAATATACAGGTCGGGGAGAACGTCGCGTAATAGTGCATCTCCGCTTATTCGCAAATTGCATTGGTTACCTGTCGCGTCAGAGACTTGAGTTTTAAGATCTTGTGTCATGTGTACAATTGGTTACCATGGCTTGTCACCCATTTACTTGAATAATTCATTCAATAGATCTAGTTTGTGGTCGTCCTGGGCTTAGATCTACTCGGGACAACACTCGTCTTGCCATTCCCCAAGACGACACAAGTCTTTTGGGTGACAGGTCTATATGTCTTTGGTTCTAAATTATGGAACAATCTTCCCAAAAAATATTCGTAATATCCCAAATGTACAATGTTTTAAGAAAGAGTTTTAAAAACATACTTTCCTAAGGCTAATATTTTGAAGGTAATTTTGTAATATTTCATTTGTGCTAATTTATTATTGTAATTATTTATTTAATGTACATTGCTTAAGATGTCTGTTTCATTGTTGTACAAGCTCTTTGGTCTTACTTTGGAAAGGTGCCTTATCATAAATCCGGATTATTATTATTAATTTATAAAAAAAGAAAAATTAAAAAAAAAATCGTGCACTTGGTGATAGACATATACACTTGCACAATCACTGAATATAGACTATTCACTAATTATTTCAAAACGGGACCAACCCCAGCTGGATTGACCTGTGGCGGCCACTGTGGCTATTTTTCATAAATTGCCGCCATTTTATTAATTTCAATCCCTTATATCTCGGTTAATAATACTGACATGAGCTTGATCTTCGTGTCTATACCTGTATTCAGGGGCAAGGAATCTAAATATGACACTACTTTTTAAAGATCTCGTGTCAGTCACTTTGTTTTCCAATATGGCGCCAATGTACACTAAAACTGATGCTCTATTATAACTTTGCACAAAATAATGATGTTAACTTGATGTTAACGTGTATATTTGTATGTTTTCGAGGTCAATGAATTCAAATATGATATTACTTTTTATTAATATCTTGTGCGGCCATTTAATTCCAATATGGCCGCCAATTTGCACTCAAATATCTTTGTTCAAATTAATATAATGAATTGATTTTTGGGTTTGTGTCAGGGCAAGCTTATTATTTATGACAAATATGAATGTATTTTTTTCTCCAATATTATTACTATTTAGCATAATATTACGTTCTTATAAAACATTATCCCCCGAAGTGCTCAGGACGCCGTGATGGAGCACCAAAGGCTGTTTCAGCACAACGAGTAAATCCATAACGGTAAAGAAAGATTCATGGAAAGAATTAAATACGATTTTAGATGTAGGGAGATTGCATTGATGAAAGGCAGGCGGTTACAACAATCACACCACCATAATTACTATGGTGGTGTGATTATATTTATTAAAATAGCCAAATAGCCTCTATGGTCAAAAGACCAAACAGAAATTGTATATTAAAAAGACATTAAAATTGCAATGATATTCCACATAAAAGGATTACCAACATTAGAAACCACAGTGGAAGAAGGACCATGTTTTGAGTCCATCCCAACAATCATATCAACCTTACTTATCGAGGGACTCCTGTAAATGAGCCATCCTCCATTGTAGTCTAATTCAACTGTATTATTGCAATGAATTACATTGTAATAATTGCTAAAGAAAATCATTCTAAATGGTGATTTAAAAGTATAGTATGATCTGTAGACATAACTAAAAATACTTAGTCTGGTGATCAAGCATTCGATTTTCAGTCTTTCCCAAATTCCATATTTCAGCTTGTTGTAGTTCATATTAACAACCAGTAATATATTGGCATTAAAGGTGCAAAGAGAGATTTCGACGCATTCGTATTTTCTGCCATACATAGTTGTTTCATACAGATTAGACAGTAGATCTCTTGCTTTTTATTTGGCTACAGAAATGTCTTAAAAGTGAAAACAAGAGGTGATTTTATATGCTCATGTTTCAATATAAACCATAGGATGAATTTCTTATTTGCTCCTATAGGAAATTAGAAATTTCACAATTTTTTGTACCAAAGAAATAATTCTCAGCGTAATCCTTTCAGGTGGGGATATTTTTTGATAGAAAGCTTTATATCAGTGCAAGAATCAGAATTTTGACATTGTTATGAACACCTGTTATGTGAAATCTCTCTTTGCACTTTTAATGAACGTTCATAACAGGCATAGCTGGAGAAGGATGATTTCTGCCACAGCGACCCCACCATAAGTGGGAACTGCTAGAATAATAATAATAATGTAGGCATTAAGAGTAAAAGGCAGATGTTATTTACTCAGAAAAGGCATGGAAATATGAAACATTCCACAAACACAAGATGCACTAGCCTAGCATATGTTGTGAATAGGATACGTAGCAGGTCATGTATGGGGTCAAACAATTATCAGAGCAACGCAATTACCATAAATTCAACAGACTTTGGATGGACTTGAGAAAGCCTCAACACTTGTATAAAACCATGCCGTAGAAGAAAATGGTGATACACTATTCTCATAAACGGTCGATTCAAAATAACTCTTGGGATTTGAGCATTCCCCTCTTTGTCGAACACACCTGTTTACTTAAGCGAATGATGCACTGAGAACGTGAATCTACTAGAGTGTCTAACCAAAGATTATCTAGAGGAAGATAGGACACTCCCCTATTTTTGTGTAAGGGAAGTGGACTTCCATGGGGAAGGACGCTCCTAGTGTCTGGTAGGTAAAAGCGACGACATCGCATATTTTACTGTGTGGAGCAATGGCGCGAAGTTCAAAAGTAACGTGCTATTTTTGTGGGGTTGCTTGACTAAATCACAGAATTTATAACAAATTTTCATTGTTTCCAATTCCTAAAGACAAAGGAAAGACAGAATGTTAATATGTTGTGATTTGCCTTAGCATTATAGGGACATTAAGAAATCGACAACCTCGTCCCTTTGTCCCCCAGACTTCCACCAAAAATGTGCTTACGTGTTAAATAAACAGCGAGTTCATTTGACAAACCGCGGTCGGCCGGCCCCGGTCTGCTTGCTACGTTGAGAATAGCGCCATCTGGCGTCTGGTAGGTAATTTGCTGACGTAGAAGCGTTACATTGTTTGCCGTACAAAATAGGGGGAGTGTCCTATATTATTTTAGATAATCTTTGGTCTAACCGAATTATGCTCCAAACGTGGAGGTGATTTTGTACAGAGCTGGTAAGTGGTACAGGAAAGTGGTCGCACGCAATTAAGTAGCTTGCCCTTTTTACGAGGCATTAGTGGCCATTGTGTCTATATAAAGTACACATTTGTTTCTGCGTTGAATTATAAGCTAGCTATTAGCAGATTGGTGAGATTGTATCTTACCTCTGTCATTGCACATATTTGTGAACCTGGAAAAAGTGAATATTTTCGGCAGAGCATGTAAGTTTATCTTACTAATTCGAAGATATGGTCCTGGATCATATATATTTTCAACTCGTCTCATAGCGATGTTCTGCTGGCTCGGATTGCCTGACGTGCGTCTGTGGGCGTTTGTCTTGACTCGTCTTGGTAATAACTACGGAAAATAATTTCGCGTACGGTATCTAGCGAACAAAATGTAGACTTCGAGTCCATGATGATCTTTTATAAAGAATTCAATATCTTATTCTAACATGGTCAATGGTATTTTGGTTACCCTTTTGTAACCATTAGGACTGTAATGTAGGTGATTTACTGGTCCTTTCCCAATTTCTCAAATAGGCCTAGGTGATTCGTCTCAACAATCATAGACCTATGTATGGCTAGTTTCCGTAACCTGACCCATCTGACACACTTTTTCTGACACACTTATGAATTCGGAAACCCTTCGCGGAATAAAGCGCAGGTTTCATGGTCATAAGACTCATGATCTGAAGGTTGTGGGTTCGAGCCCCGCTGTGGCCAATGTGTTGTGCACTTGGGCAAGGCACTTTACCTCGCTTGCCTCGTCGACCCAAGCGATATTCGATATTCGAGTAGCTGTTAGGGGGAATATTACAATCTAAGTGCTGATAGGATTGTGCGCTCGGCCGGCTGCCGACCTAGGTGAAGCGAAATGATTGTGACGATTTCCTGATGGCATCGTAATAATAATAGGCAACAGCGCTTTGTCTACTTGTGTAAAAGTCGCTATATAAATCTCATTATTATTATTATTATTATTATTCCGTTAAAGTTTCCAAATTCATAAGCGTGTCAGAAAAAAAGTGTCAGATGGGTCAGGCTAGGAAATGGTTCTTCCCAGTCATCAGAGATTAATCTCAAGCACAATGAGGCTCAATGAAGCCATCTACCAGGCGTGAACTCGCATTTGTTTTTCATGTTCTGATATTACAATAGTAAAATAATTAATATTAAGAAATGTTAATGGATTTGAAACCTTTATTATCGATAACAGTCCAAATAACTGGACCTGTCGCTAAGCATTGTTTTATTCCGACGCGTAGTTTAGTGGCGCCGCGCCGGTGTAAAACTAAAAGGAGATATAGTCCCCCTAGAACCATAGTACAGGCTCCATAGACGACAACGGAATAGAGTGTGAAACAAATGTTGGGTGAAGATCCGACTGAATCGAGTGCCCTATCTCTGATTCTCCACCGTTGAAAGTGGACTATGAGCCGGAGGACTATGTCTCCTGCCACACCTGTATTTCCGAAGACATGTGGAAAAGTTTATTATATTATTGTGGCGAGCTATTAATAGAAAAGTTTAATGTATGAACAATATATTTGACTACTAGTTGGAACTTATATCGCCTGTAGAGAAGCCCGTTTTGCTGAAGTTTCGTCAGAATGATATTATGAACTTGCCATACTGAATACACAATATAATGCTTCCCCTCCCGCTTATTCATCGGCATTTAGACTATTGGTAAATTAATTTCACCAAAAGCGCCCCTAAGCTCTATGGACCGCATGCGGGTTTAAATACAACACTTTGATTTATTTTAGGCCCACAATTATTATACGAATTGGTATAGGAATTCAAGAAATTTGAGTGGGCAATATGCTGTAGTAATAGTTATGGAGGCAGAGGATTCAAACACGTGGAGAGAAATTGGTTGTAGTTCGTGATGTGAATGGTGTCCGAAAATCGTACGTATTAGCGGCGTTGGTAAAACGGAATCGCTAAATCGGCATACTTCGACTTAATTCTCCTTTTCTTACCGTGTTGATGTATTTATCATAATATTTAGTTGAAACTCGTAGAACCAACAATTACCTAAAAAACAAAATTTTGGAATACAAAATGTTGGTGTGTTCGTCCCAAAAAATTAGTGTTGAATTTGTTGAACTTAAGCAGAGCAAAAAATGTCGTGACATTATGATCAAACAACGAATTCTCCTAACTTTCATTTCGATGCACAGATTTCTCTTTATAACACCTAGTATATGGTACGCCCAGTGTTGAAGAATGGGCGGCCACCGTAACCGTGTTGAAAATTATAAATATTTCATTAGGTCATCCTTCGAAACGCGCACGAGTACGCGCATGCGCCGTAAACTGTTGGCCTGGACACGGTACATCGCTCTATGCAAATGCCTGAATATATGATAAAGTGGTACAAACCACGCTATGGGAATCAGGGTATATAGCATAAATTGTACACCACGCTATGGAAATAAGTACGCACTGCGGGAAAAGATGGTTACGGATTTTGAGCTTTGAGCGGGCGTTCGCTATCTAGTGTTATCAATAGAAATCAGTGTTTCGGTGGCCGAAATCTCCTCATTAGTTCGGTCCCAGCCTGCACGGTGAGTCAACTCATTACTAGCTTGTAGTCTGTAGCACAGAAAAGT
>JAMKCH010030654.1:0-35942 GCA_023653785.1 Ophioderma brevispina | reverse complement strand
GGTAGCCAATCAAAATATGATACAGGAAGATATTCTCTCCTTGAATCAATGCATTCCAATGATAATATTTTATACCAATTCTGCATGGATTGTGAAAGTAGCGATACTTTAAACTAGCAGTGGCTTACGAAGTCGGGCTTTACCAAAGCTCAACTTATACCCAAATTTGGTGAAAAAATGCCTAAATGTTAGACTCTGTGACATTGATAGTTCAAAATTGGAGTACTGAAACCTTCAACAAACGCTATGTAAAAATTATAGAATCTTTAAGGACCGGATTTGGTTTGGAAGAATTATCTTTGATAACCGTAGATCAGGGGTTCTCAACTATTTTTGTCGCGGTGCCATGCAGGGCGGTATACCCTTCAGAATATTCATGCTCGCGGGGCAGATGCACCCTCTTTTGCTATGTTTTTCTGTATATTTCAAAAACTGTTCAAGGGCCAACCACCAAAGACTTCGCGGGGCCGGATCGGCCCGGGGGGCCGTGTTGAGAAACTCGACTTACGAATTTTAGTCAGATAGAAAACTTTTTTGTAAAGTCGACTGTGCAATATAAAAAATACCTAACAACATTAGAGATTCAGTAATGATCACGAGGATTAAAAAACTGTGCAACTTGTGCAAGATAACATACTTGGTGATGAATTTCACTATTTTGTTTAAGCTTTTGCGCTTCATGAATCAAATGTTCTTGATGGTAGTTCCTAAAAAATCCAAATCTCTTTAAGATGCATCAACTATTTAAACACAAAAACACATTGTAGTGAATAAAGCATCTTTGTAAATTTATTAAGACTATAGCTTCTAAATTTTCATAAACTTTCTTTCAAATAATGTATCTTTTTATTTTATGTAAATATGTATAAATAGTGTAATCTCTTTTTTTTTTATTTCTCTCAATTTTTTATTTTTTTTAAAAAAAATCTTTTTGATGTAAGTGTCGCTTTTGTTGTGCACTATTGCGCCCTCTCTATGTTCTTGTATTTAATCAGTGTGCTGCTCTCATACCCCGGAATGGGTGATTAGAGGTCAATAAAAGTCAGTAATGATGGACGCCACCACAAAAAAAAAACGAAATCTTAAAAAAAAAAAAAAAGTAGCGCATACCGCATTTTTTCACCTTTTCGTGAAGGCTATCTAACGGTTCGTGCGGTTATTTCAGTGAACATGAAAAGGTTATTACGTATTGTTTCTATTATAAATGCATCTGTGGCCTATTAGGATGAAGATTTTAATAATAATTAAACAAAACCTCGTTGTTTTGAATCATTTTATTTCGTGTAGCCCACAATTTCTAATAGTGTGGTGAAAAATATGGGAAACCTTTCAAAGTCTTACACGCGCGTTCTCGCTGTTTTAATAGTGTCATATCTAGGTTACTTATTTTAATTGTAGAATTAAATTTGTTACAAATGTAGCTGAGCGTGTGTAGTTCAGGAGTACATGAGCAAACTGAAGCTACGAGGTTTGAGATTAAAAAATAGGGCGGTCATCGCACGCCGGGTTGCGTTCTGACGATATTTTTAAGTACGGAAAACGCATTGACTAGCTAGGCTAGGCTAGCGTTCCTCGACTAGACTACACCAGGTGAGATCTATGCCTTAGGGTAGCACCTAAGCTAGCCTAGCCTCGGATTAGCTTGCTAGCCCGTTTAGTAGGCCACTAGACATGCAGCGGCCGTTCTGCACGATCTTTACAGGTGGTCTATACCTGAGCTTGCATTGTCTAGCCTAGCCTACCATAAACTCAAGAAAGATGTGAGATTCCACATTAGGCCTATAAACATTTGCCCCCCCCCCCAACACCACCAGCAACCCCCACCAACCTTTTCCAAGGCGGCTTGTTAAAAAATATGAAGGGTGTTTTTGCTTCTGGAATATGCTTTGGAAAGCGATTTATTTAGGTGGCAACCAGTAATACTAAAGTCATGGTTAAACATGTAGCGGTGGACACCCGCGCTTTTTGCGTTGATATAATTTCGCTGAATGGGGCCTATTGCGTAATATAGGTAACGTATTGACCGTTGCACGGCCATAAAGACAAGCTTTAGTGTTAAAAAATAAACAAAACCTTACACACTTTTAAAACCCACAATTTAGTATAAAAAATGAAAATTTTTTTTAAAAAAAAAGTTGAAGGTCACTTTCGGCCCTTTCAGAAGCTTTTATTTGTTCAGTGGCTTTTGAAATAAAACACGACGACGAAAAACTTAAAAGCGCGCCCTAGCAGCCGCAAAATGATTAAAATGGAGAATTCGCGCATAAATGACGACGTACATTTTTATCTATCTAAAAAATTCTATCAGCCCAATTTGAAAGAAATTTAAATGGGTACTGAGAAGGGGCCTGCTCAAAAGGAAATACAAAGTATTACTACAGAGCTAGTCTTGTCTCTTTAAAGGGTTACCACACCACTATTAGAGTGGACACCGCCCATATCAGTCCGAGGTTTATCCGCTGTAGTACCTCTTTGTGTGTAAATTGTGAGATATTCTTAGTAATTTTGTGGATTTGTTGACCAAATTTTAGTTTAGCAGACAGGATTGAATGTGTTACTGACATTTTGAAAAGAAAACATCGAAATTTGAATGAAATCTAATGTGATCGGCGTATAAACACAAGGTGCATGCGAGGCTACGAGTCGGAAGTGAACGCGTGAAAATACGGCATCTATAAAATCAGTAAATATATAAAAATCTACACGTAAATGCTATCGTTCAAATTTGATCTGTTGTAGAGCAATTTCTACGCTTGTATTATAATTCCATATCTTCCAAATCCATTAATTCTGACCTCATTTTACAATAAAGTCTTGGCGCGTGCAATGTGTGTGTACCTTAACATTTGTTTGGAAATGACCCATGAATGACCCCAGTTGACCTTTGGCCAAACAACATTATTGACGGGGTTACAGGGTAACGTATAGGATCGAATTTTGACCCCACAGGTGTGGGGTCACATGTTGCAACTCTACCCAAAGGTACGCATGCACCCAAAGGTACACCATGCACACACACACGCACACACACACACACACGATGACGCACACAATGCATAATTTTGTGCCTTGTGTGGATTTTACTCCTTGTTTTTTTTTTGACACAATAGAATTTATATACTACTATTTTAGTAGTAGATATAAAAACCGAAACTTAGTGCAAGGGCAAAAAATGGTCTGGTAAGGCCCGTTAGATCGGTTACAGGCATGTGTTCGCGGGCCGCCCAAACCCCACCTCCACGTTGTACCAGAAGGAGGATAGCCCATGCTTACCAGTGTCGGTCCCAGCACGAGTTTACAGCTTGGATACACCAGCGACGACTTGAGCTTGGATGGAGGCCGTGAGGACAGCCTGGTGAACTAACGGGGACATATGGTATTGGCTTGAAGCCTAGATTGACCAGCTTTGTTCTTACCAGCATATGACGCTTGGAAATTCCAGCGACTATAGAGCTTGGACGTGAAAAGGGCTTGGAGAAGTCTTGTTGAACAGGTGGTGGTCGTAAAGACATGTTTTCTTATGTTTGACGTGCAGGTTTGCAATGGTTCATGTGCAGTATAACACCGTCTCCCCTATGAACTGAATAGAATACGTTAATGGACTGTTATTGACAGTATTGTTTTAACTGGCACACAGCGCCATTGTTGCTGAAATCGCCATCAACACAAAAAACAACAACCAAGGGGAAACATGTTGGTAAGGTCTGAATGTGCGGCAAAGTAAGTGTACACGGGCTGCGGAAGCCCGATCCCACTCCACGTGCCGGTACCGGACTGTTAGCTCAGGCTTTGCTGGTGTTGTCCAGCACGCGTTAATGCTTGTCGAATTATGGTTATCTCCATGAGCAGTTCTAGAGATCGATGGCCTTGAATAGAAGGCCGGAGATAGCCTGCGTGAACTAAAGGGGAAAAGATGGGAACGGCTTGGATACGGTTCTGTCAGATAGACACATAGTACCAGTATAGTTGTGGTGCACGGCCTATCTACCACAGCCGGTTGTCTCAGCTGCGTGTGGACGTAACGATACCGTTTGTGTTTGAGATGCAAGTTACAATGCAACCCTGTTTTATAATGCAAATTGAATTTATGAGATAAAGGTTGATTTGGGAAGCGGTACTATCTTTACGACGCTTGAACCCAAGGCGATACCATTATTTTAAGTGGAAGAAAGAGGCCGGAGGCCGAGTTCGTCACGCAAAAAATAATGGGTCGCCGGGTTCATCGTCATAAAGAGAGTAACGTTTCCCAAAATCATACCTTTAGTCTATGCTTAAACGCTTATCATTTAAGGTTCTCTTTAACCCAATTTCGCGGCTGTACGGCTTAAATACAACAAAAAGGACTGCCAACCACCCCTGACAACAATCGAACAACCCGTTGACGCAACGAACAACGCAAAGAGACGCAAAGTTTGCAGACGCGCGCGAACGTAGCTAAACGGGTATGACGCGATAGTATAAACCAAAAAAACATCAATACGCAGCACATATACTACCTGGGTTCAATTAAACGAATGAACCCAGGCATCAGCCATTGAAATTGCTTACATTCTCACAGCTATGTTTAAGAATACATAATTGTATTGCAGTCTACATAGTAATTGGCACACATAGCCCCTTGGTGATTGAAAGCACCATTCAATTACTACAAAAACAACAACGACGGGAGGACCTAGAAGACATATGATATAGGAAAGGTTTCAACAGATTCTGAATCGAAGTAGTATGGGAATCTAGTTATTATTTTTGCTGATTACCAACCATTTATGTTCAATGGGGAAGGCTATGATGAGGCTAAAGAATCTCCATGGTCCCCCTTTAAGGTAAAAAAATACACCGTTTCTTTCACTCTGCAACAAAAACAAAAACAAATCTTTTGCACTATATGCCTGAAAGCCTGAGACACTGATATATGGAATTACGTGTCCCCTTGTGACGACCTTTGGTTAACCTTATAAACTTTCTATTTGACCAAATCCCTTTATGTATATTTGATATTTAATATTGTCCATGCAGAGATGTATTGAAAGACCTAGTAGGCCATTGTGATGAGTGATGACTTATGTCCATTTGTCATGTCCATAGAATGGTCGCATTGCATAAAATATTACTCAAAAAAGTTAATAAAGCTTTGGTTATTTTTGTAGCAAACGTGGAAGCGAAAAAACATCAGAAGTCCTAATAGAAAACATTTCCATTATTCTGACCTTTGTGGTAAATTTCTATGGCTTGTATTTGTGTATTGTAAAATCACACCTAATTTACCAAACTCAATCATATTATTGAGTAGACCGCAGAATATCTAATAAAAGCCTGAGGACACGCTTCAAAGCTATCTTCCAGAGTGTTTTGAAACTTACAATTGTTTACGTCATTCCGGGCTATTTAAAGATCAGGGTTAGAGTTAATTGAGATGGAATAATAACATGTTAGTTTGTTGACATGGAACCCAATAAGCTCCAATATATGAGGATGAAGAATCAGTGACTCTTGCTTGGGATTATCTTCAGAATCTCACCTGTTCTAGTTGTTGTGGCCTGCCATTTACATTGTCACCCCCATCATCATCAACATCATCATCATGAATCACTGGCTGTACATCCTTTAGTGTGAATATTTTTGGATTAACTTTTGGTGGTCACTGAAAGAGTTTAGAATACACGATACTGACTGACTTGTGTGTAATATAAATGTTGCGTGTGTGTGTTTTTAGTATAGGATTATAACCTAGCCATTTACAGAGACACAAGGACAATTCCAGAAAAGATATTTTTATTTTTCTTTTATGCAACTACAGAAAATCAATCATGCTCCTCTGTGGGGCTATTAGGCCAGCATCCAATTCAAAATTATGTTTTCTGGTTTCTTTTCTGTTTGTGTTATCTAATCAAACTTCAAAGCATTCTCCGTAGGTCTTCTACAAACCATCAGAGCGAATTTTAATAGAACTTTTTTATCCTCAAAAACAAAAAATTCTTGTTCCTCTTTACAAGTCTTCAGTATACAATTTTAACTCCAATCTCACTGAATTTGTATACAATCATTCTTGTTGTTGTATTGTTGCCAAAGTCACACGGCAATGGGTCAAGTCAGCCAGGGGTGTCAATCATTCAGTCACTACTTGAAAAAAATGTTAAGAAGTTTGGATGTCAATTACCTGCTTTTCATACAGCATTTTCTGATTGACAATGGCATGGATGTTTATTTCATTTCAATTTAGTTTGAAACGCGGCTTTTTCCACATATTTTGCCAACCACTTTTCTTACAATGTCGCTGATTGGCTCACATAAGTTTCTACTGCGAACCAACTGGCAGGTAGTACTCAGTGGGTTAACCCAGACTGTGTATTGAGTCCTATCCCACATCACTAGTTCTTGGGGAATTTTACCTCAATAGGTCTGGTATTCCCCCCAAAATCTGGGACAAAAATCCTCTTCTGGGAACACAATAAAACCCTGACTTTTACACTCATTTTAAGCCCAAGAGTGCTAGTACTTAGGATTTTTTGTCATGATCCTGAATGTTTTGTGGTCCTTAAACTTTTTGCACACTCCTTTTATCCCTAAGTCTAACACAGTATGGTCACATTTGTGGATTATCATGGATTGGTTCAAACACCTCTGGGGTTTTAACCTAACATATGAACATCCTTGTGAAGGAAGGTCATTAGTGCAATAGCGCTCATTTGTCAGAATTCCTGTCAAACATGCTAGTAGTGCCAACTCTTTGTCATGCTCTTGATATGCGTTCTTCAGGCAACCATTTCATGAGCCACAGACTCAAAGAATACAATGGCAACACCCCGGGGCAACACATATATCACATTGCAGCTATTGCCTCTTAATGACCCTCCATGATGATTTGTCCTTCCAAAACAACAGAGTATGCCTTTTTGATGGACTATCACAGAATTCTGATATGATTTTGAAACAGTTTACCAAAAGCTTTTTATTCCATAGATTTAGTTGTACGTGCCAGCAAAGTCATTCTATTTAGCTAGCATTGTCGCTATGGCAAGATACTTACAAACACTCACGACAAAATCAATGTTTTGATCACTTCACACTGGCGTAGTCTGATTGATGAAATTACCTTGCACTAATGCATGCAATACTTCACACAACAACCCTTCATTTGACATTGCACAAAGGAAAAGGTTGCAATAAATATTCTTGCAAAATGCCGTCAACGATATGGGATGCATGACAAAGATGGAGTGTATTAAGCTTTCTGCTCTCATCTTGAAATATTGCGCTTTGGTTAAGACTGCACACTCTCGCATGATAAATGATCACGAAGATTTATTGAAGTCAAAAGGACCTCTGCAGATCACACTTCATTTCCCTTGACTTAAAACCCAATGACACTATGCATGAGCTGATATGATATAATAGCCAATCAGATAAGATAACAAAGCCTTAAAGGGGGATCTAGATATGGTCACAATCATTACTGGCCTACATCAAAGAGCCCAAATTGGATTGTGGTTTAACAGTCTCTATTGCTTCTTACTTTGATTCATTTGGGCTGTAATCATTTGACTGTCATCAGCTGGGCTTTATATAATACGATGTAACGCTCTGAGTGACCATCAAATGGACCTCTATATATCTTTATGAGCCTTTAAACTTGGTCTCATGTCTCTGGATTTTGTGCTAATTACTCATATGACCTGTGAATAAATACCAATAAAATCACCATAGCGTGCAGGGTTGAATTAAAGCAAAAGTAATGTTTTTTTTAAAAAATTATATTGTCAAAAGTCATAAATTTATGTTCATTCACAACCTCACGTTCTCCTTGTACAGGAGCGTAACCATTGTTGAGTTCATGATCAAGCCACAGCTGATTCAAATTAGAGCACATTAAGCCCGGCAGTGTTCACGGTAGTGCATTTATGCGGTACATTTAAGTCGACACACTGTTTGTCACGTTTGGAACTCTGAGTATGCTCTAGACACCAGGTCAAACTGGCAAAGCAACAACACTTGGCAAAACTATCGTTTTGCTTTAGATTTTTGCTAAAATATTTACAGAAAGATTTCTTGAACGGCACATGTTAGTATTACGTGAGAATAATTAATGTGCTCTATACACATATTAATAGTTTTCAGAACGACGTTACATTACAGACAGAGGGTTCAATCAAAACTCCACAACGCGCATCCAATGCGTGTGTGTATTTTTATCGCCCAATGCGGCTTTGTTGATTTGTGATGAACCACCCTGTAACATTTGAATCCCTCACTTAAAAAGTAGCACTCACCACTTATTGTCAAAAGAAACTAAGAATAAATTTGGACTGTGAAAAAGCCAAAAACAAGAATTAAAACAAGGAGAAAGGACATTAGCATTATAAAAGTAGGCCAGCCCTCCGGCCACAGCTGTACCCAGCTCGTTAATGCATTATAACACTACGTTATCATTGCTGCTCTGGCTGACTCATATTACTAAAGGTATATCAACACACTGGAAAAGAAAACAAATATAGACAGGCTGTTTGCTCAACTGCAATTGTACCAAGTCCCATCAGAATGGTTAATGCCTTCAACCAGGTAAATGCTTCATAGATAAGTGCATCAGCAGCAAGAAAGTGCTATCAGCCGTAGATATTGCTATATTACTAATCAGCAGTAGATAGCGCTATCAGCAGTAGATAATGCTATCTACTGTAGCTAGCTATCAACAGGAGATAGTGCTATCAGCAGTAAAGCAGTGCTATATATATTTATCAGCAGTAGATAGCGCTGTCTAATGCTATAGCGCGATCAGCAGTAGACAGCGCTATCAGCAGTAGACAGGCTATCAGCAAGTGATTAGTGCTATAAGCAGAGATAGTGCTATCAGCAGAAGATGTGCTATCAGCAGTAGATACCTTACCGTGCTATCAGCAGTAGATAGTGATACCAGCAGTTACACAGTGCTATATTACTATTATCAGCAAGTGATCGTGCTATCAGCGTAGATAGTGCTTTTCAGCAGTGAATAGTGCTATCAGCAGTAGACAGTGTATAATTATTATATCAGCAGTAGACCGCGCTGTCTACTGCTGCTAGCGCTATTCAGCAGTAGACAGCGCTATCAGCAGTAGACAGTGCTATCAGCAGAAGATATGCTATACAGTAGCATAGGCACAGCAGTGAGATCGTGCTACCAGCAGTACCAGAATACTATTTACTATTATCAGCAGTAGATAGTGCTATCAGCAGTAGATCGTGCTATCAGCAATAGATAGTACTATCAGCAGTAGATAGTGCTATCAGCAGTAGATAGTGCATCAGCAGTAGATAGTGCTATCAGCAGTGATAGTGCTATATTACTATTCTCAGCAGTAGATAGCGCTATCAGAAGTAGATAAGTGCTATCACTGGTAGCTGCTATTCAACAGGAGAAGGTGCTATCAGCAGTAGCCAGTGCTACCAGCAGTTAGACAGGGCTTTATATTTACTATTATCAGCACGTAGATAGCGCTACCAGCAGTAGATAGTGCTATCAGCATAGATCGTGCTTCAGCAGTCGTAGGGCGTGCTATAGCAGCAGACCGTGCTATCAAGCAGTACACCAGTGCTATCAGCAGTAGACAGCTTACTGCGCTATCAGCAGTAGGTAGTGCTATCACAGTTAGGTAGTGCTATCCAGCGTAGAGATAGCACACAAGGATCAGTGGTTTTGAGATGCTTCCCCACATTTTTACTACAGAGAATTTACGAAGCGCCATCTCAAAAACCACTGTACCTTTTTTAAGACAGGCTGTTGGTTTACTTCATTTGAATGCATTTTTATGCTCAATATGAATATATTAATGGTAAATGCTCAAATTTTAAAATTTGTGAAAAAAATGAAAAAAACAAACACATAATTGAGTGACTATAGACGCCGCTGGGCAATTGGTTAGTAATTTATTGTGAATGACCACAGTGTAAGATGAAACAAAAAAGATTGCATTTTAGAGCACACTGATACTTTGTACTTAGACCACTTATTGGAGACATATGGCCATGGGCGTCAAATAAAACCAATTTTAATATCGATGTTACTTCGACTCACATAACATGCATAACACGCGGCATCTCTGTCTGCTTTATTCTCATCTCCTCTGTTCCCATTCTAAATTTTACAACACAGTCTGCCGTCAGGACTTCTTACCAAAACGGCGGTTTTGCCTAGATCGACCAAAATGTCAGAGTAGCCAAGGGGTCAGCAGCATCAGAAGCAGTAGAAAGCCAGTATTTACTTTGTGTAGCCCATGTTAAACATTGTCAGAATAAACGTTTTTTCGTATATGCTGATAGAGATTGTATCTGGCCTATCCGGGTTGAGGGAAAAGGCCATTTGAAAAGGCCGTGGCGCTTAGCCGAATTCAGCGCTACGATGTAAATGCGACAGAATAGCTTAGCCCCGAGATACGACAGAACCAGTTATATACAGGATTATCACAGTTGTGTTTACTCTGATGATAAGCCATAACAACTTTTGAGCCAACAAAAAATGAGATGTTCCCTCATCACAATTTAACCTATGAGCCCAATATATGTATAAAGTGGTTCATCTTTGATATAAGATTATAAGTTATTGGTTGCACCCATCAAAACAGACTGCCTGAATGTGCCATATGTTTCTCAGAGAAAGCACTAGGTTTCCACTCTTAAGCAATTTCTTATTCTCCCTGAAAGTTTCTGCCTTCCTTATAGCATGTAGATTGGATCTTGTACATGATATAACTTTGAGTAACCAATCAAACAAGAACTGATATCATTTTATGCCCCTTTTCTTGCTCATTTTGTAGCATGTTTATTGATTGGCTTAATTAAATCATATTTGAATTTAAGGAACCAAATCAAATCAAGCCGGTAGCACACAGGGGAATAATCGGGGCGGGGGGGGGGGGGGGACCAAAAACATTGAGTACAGGTGTGGTTCTGCCGCGGTTAAAAAAATCGACACCATTCCACGCCTAAAAAAATCGACCCCATGGTTTATAGTGACAATTGTTGTACAAAAATATGACCGATTGTTGGTTCAAAATTTCGACCATTTCTATAGTTGGCTTTGAAATTTCGCATGTTTTCATAGTAATCTTAGCAAATATTGGCCCACATTTTTCATAGTAACTTTTCCAAACATTGGAAAAATCAACATTCATTGTGATTTTACCGAAAATCAGAAAAAATTGACCCAATTTTTCAAAGTTTAATTGCACCAAAATGAAAAATGGACCCCCCCCCCCCAATTTATATAGTAGCAAGGCACTCAAAAAAATGAACAATCAATCTAGTAGCATAATGGGAAAAAGACCCCATTGTTAGATTAAGGGGTGACAATGTGACCCATATAGGCAGCACACAATGTACCTACCCTTTTTTACTGAGTTAACCCCCGGGGATTTAGGAAAAGGAGTTGGGCTCTCGTTAGGGTTGTGGGCATATTAACACCCTCTTGGGGTAGTTTTCCTCTATTTTCTAAAAACAAAATGTACTATTTCAAATGATGGTATATGGAAAAGGTCTGCCAAGAATGGTCCAAGGACCCAGAGGGTGGATGAGTCTAGCCCACAATGCACAGTTTGGGGAAATTTCACCTTAATAAATCATGGGGATACCCAAAAATCTATTTCTTAACACTAAAAACCGGTCTTCTACCAAAAATCCATTTAACCCACAAATCACTTCTCGTACTGTACCATCAAGTTTAATCATGATCATGAAATATGTTGTGTCTTTACCGTCTTGAACACTTTTCATCCCTAAGTACCGACCCACATCCATGTTTAGTACAGTACCCCAACCCCCCCTAGTAGGTACAATACCGCCATGACTTATCCCGGGAGTGGCCTTCAAAACACCCTCAAGTCAAGATCTGTATTTATATTCATCAGCCTTGTGGATAATAGCATTGTTTCCAAATTCAAAACAATCCTGAATTCTGACCAAAAAAAATTGACAATTTAAGGATTTTTAAATACGATTTTTATGGACATTCACATAATATTTCCAAATAATTGAAAGGACATTCCCCAAAAAGCTGACCAAGACTGAGTGGTTTAGACTCAATATACAAAAATTTATGTTGATTGTAAAAAATGTTGGTTTAAAGTAATTCCCAATGTTGTGAATAAGTTTTCTAAAAACTTTGTGGAAAATGTAATCCAACAGCCCTTTTACTCAAGTGGGTGTTGCATGTGTGGGTTGTACATTTTATCTTATTAAATGTCCTTAATTAAATCTCTTCATTTGAGCTTTGTTTTTATAATATCCATCTACACAAAACAAAATATATACATTATTATTATAGATAAGTTCTTTGATAGTCCCTTTGGAATTTAAATAGACCAAGTGCTAATATTAGGGAGCCGCTTCTGATGCATTTAAAACCACCGAGTAGAGTAAATCATTCCAGTAATATAATATTCAAGCGTGCTCCATTGAGAAGCCACATAATAGCGGATTAACTAACCGGAGACGATCTCAAATTTCGACCTTTTGCGCAAAACCGGAGGCAGAACTCCGGGTACCATTCAAAATGTGTGGTTTGCTCTATTCTTTATTTGTTTCACAGTAAACACTTGATGGGAACGGTTAAGTGTCCCAAAATTTTAGAAATCTTATGACAACTCCTATGCAAAATATAAGTTCACAATTATTGACCTGAATATACACTCATATAATGAGGGCAGGCTGAGGAGAGGGATTATGGGCATTAGGTCCCACCTTTTGGCTGTGAAAAAAGGAAATGGCTATCCGGTACATACATAGAGGTAGCAAATGCATTTAGTATTACTTTCATTACCCTTTCCTATTTTCATCATACTATGTTAAAACCATGAATATCATTTCCAACTTTTCAATATTTCATATTTTGTGTCACAGATACAGTAGTTTTATTTTTTAAAGGACAATAGTGATTCACACAAAGAGTCAAAATATTTGAATTTTTCACAACAACAAAGTGAAAGGATAAGTCTAGATAGAATTCCTCATTAGTTACTTTTTTCTAACTGAAAAAATGCTATAAATAAAAACTAGTTACATTCAAAGATAATTTATACCCATACAATACGTATTATTGTAATGTCCCGTACGGAACATAATGTCCTAAAATACATGATTTTGTCCCTGTATTAAAGCAAACCACTGTATTGCCTTTAAATACCCTTTCATCATAACATGGGTTTTTCAATAGTAGTCATTTGAATATATCATCCCGTATATGCAATTGTATTATTTTATCACAAGTTAAGGCACTATCAGTGAATTCTTCAAAGAGTCCAACAATATTTGAAATTTGCATGAAATAAAACTTAAAGTAAAGATATGTCTGTAGAATTCTTAATACCAAGAATTACTAATTTCAATTGAAGAATTGAACAGAAAAGGAAATGCAACGTTCAAAGATACGAATCTACATGCGTTACGTGTTGTTGTAAGTGTTCGTCAGTGTGCGTATGGACAGTAGTAATGCCTAAAATGTCCGATTTGCCTTTATGGTCTTGCTTTCCTTGTCTTATCGTTGCAGGATATGTTGGACAACTGTTACTTACTACAGAAGTGGTTTGCAAAAAAATCTTTTATATATAGATGAGTTGACATGTGAGTTCAACGCCGGGCAACGAACCAAAGCACTGACCTGAGCAGTATGCCGTGAGCATCTGCAGGGATTGTGCTTTTACAAGGCGGTTCTCGAACCACAAGGTCCCCGCCCAGGCAAGTAGCTAAAGAACAAAGACAACAATTTTAAGTCTCAGGGAAGATTGTGATGGCCCACAAAGTTCATCCTCCTAGCACATAGAAGTGGTGATTTGACCTCGGATGACCCAAATGCCTTGAAAGACATTCAAAGTGTCACACACTGACTGGTGACCACACCCACCAAAGTTCATCCTCCTACCACATGATTAGTGATTTGACCTTAAATGACCCCACATGACCTTGAAATGACCATCAATTTTTTGGCACGAATGATGACACCACCCCCCAAATTTTCACCCTCATACCCACCATGTAAGTGATTTGACCTTGGAGACCCCGTATGGACCTTGAAATGACCTGAAAATTTTCGGTATGAATGTTACTCACACCCACCAATTTTATTCCTCCTACCACATGTTTGTGATTTGACTTGAATGACCCCGCATGACTTTCAATGACCTTCAAAGTTTTGGCACAGAATGTGATACACACACAATTTCACCTCCAACCACATGTTAAGTGATTTGACCTTATATGAATGTTGACCCACCCACCAATTTTCATCCTACTCCATATGTCTGTTGTGATTTGACCTTGGATGACCTGTTGAACCTGGAAATAACCCTTCCAAAATTTTCGGCACTGAATGTTGACCCACCACCAAGTTTCATCATCCTACCACAACAGATAAGGTTTATAGCAATTTTAACTCCATTTTTGCCTATTTTTGACCCCATTGACCTTGACCAATGCCACATGACTCCCCGAACTCATCCGCAGCCTACTTAGTGACATCTATGGTGAGAAGAGATGGACACCATACTTGCTCCAATCAAAAGATAATCGTGTTGAAACAACGTTTATTATAGAGATTTTAGCCCTATTTTGCCCATATTTGACCCTATTTGACCACATTTGACCTTTGACCCAAGCCACATGACCCCCCTGTTGTATTCACCACGCCTAATTGAGATACATCTATGTTGAGAAGATGGGACTTCCACACTTGCTGAGTTACAAGATTATCATGAGGGGACGCACCCACACCACACACACACGCAGCCACACGTGACGGCTAGCATGTCTATAGTCCCCCATTCGCCAACAAAAAGTTGCGGGGGACCAAAATTTGCGAATCAATCAGGCACGATTAAGGCTATTGAATGCTAGGCATACCCTTCGCACCTTAACATGTCAGTAGACCAGGTGCTACTGTGTTTGTAAACATTGATGTCTCAACTCATCTATACTGATAGATAGTATTGCAAATTATAAATGGTTCGAGGGATAAATAGGGCACACTATTTTCCCGAGGTACTTTGCTACGGCCTATCACCCCGCACCCTTCGGTAGGGTGATAGGACACGTAAAAAGCAGTACCAAGGGAAAATAGCGTGCCTATTTCCCGATTATACACCATTGTGTATTGTTTTATACACCTCACTGTGAATCTGGGGGACGAGGTGGTAGGGAAATAGTCCGATCTATTTTCCTAGGGAAATAGCACAGGCTCGTAATAGGAATCGGCAAATGAAATAGCAGATCTTGTTCATGAATATCATGAGGTGTATTAACAGCTTACTGATGTTGTTTTTTATAAGTTCAATTCAGTTGTGAGGGTGGATGAGGTAGGAGGATGTGTTGCAAAGTAATGGTCGGGGTTTTCATCTAGTAAATAATAATATGATATCAAGGCGTGCTTAGCCCATCAAAAATTAAAATCTTCAGGATCATTTCAATCAACACAAGTGATTGAAATATGGTTTTGCAAATATTTCTAAGAGAGAAACTCTAAAAAATGCTAAGAAGTGGTGAAATAGTGCCTTCATTTGGCTAAAAAGCTGAGTGTAGGGGGCAGGTTAACACCACTAACTCACCTATACACAGTAAGCTATGAGGGGAAGAAAAATGGCAACTTTGAGCATGTTTCTTTCACATTTAAAACTCTCACAGAGGAAAAACAACAATATCAAACCTAAGTACAAGCTTAAAATCACCAAATCACAATTGTAAACATTATGGTGACCAGAATTTTTTTCTTACGAATCATCAAACTTGCAGCATGTCTGCACCGCCCAGCACAAGATGCTCTATAGTCGCTATCGGCTAGTAGTGGCAGATTCAATGTGAAATTATAAGCGCTGAATAAATTGCCTCAAAATTTACTGTCCAGCCACTTGTTTGAGGAAAACAAACCAGGTCTACCATGTCTCGCCAAACACATTCTTAATATAACTAGTGCATTTTCAGACATTTTAAAGCAGTTTTTTTCAGCTGCCATGCAAGAAATTAGTCCACACCAAGATTTTTGATCCTTAAGGCAGCCAGGTTAGTGGTGTTTATATTGGCCTGTATCCTCCTCCCTTTGCTTACCAGACTGGCAAAGTTTGCCTTTCTGGCAATGTGAGAAAGAGTTAATTGACTATCTGACATTTAAGATACCATCTTGTCATCATAATGATTCCTCGAAATAACATGATTGTACTCAAACATTTTTTTCTCGACTCTCAGTCAGTGATGATGACCCGCACTTGTGGTATGGTACTACAGCCAATGGTATTTGGCATGATAGTGTAATTGGAATTCCTACTGTCAGAGAAAGAGTACCTGTTCTCCTTTTCTCATTTTAATACATTGTGTATGCGCATAAATTGGTATCAATCCAGATGCCTTGTGTATTATTGGTGTAAAAGGTTTCAGGTTGTTACATTCCCCCACGAAACCCAGGAGCTATCTATTTCCAAGGTGACCTTTCCTATCAAAATTTAATTATGTTTACTCCTACTTTCACTAGGTCTCTCAAAATGAGTATTCATTTGATTTGAAGATATTATGTATGAGAAACAAGGGTAACCGAGTAGAAAGCTGAGAGAGGGTAATAAACGAATGTGGAGTATGTGGATAATATGATCATAGATGCCAGATCATACCAATTACGGTAATATGAATATAATCAAGTACACCGCGTCTGAAGTTAAAGCACTAACAGGGGAGGGCGGCCCAAGAAATCCCAATTTCAGACGTCGCCATTGGTTTAACAGTAAAGCGAAATCTTGACGAAAAATTCTGAATTTTTCTATATTTGTTAAGGAATATTTTCTTATTCCAAAACCGTTTTTTTTTGGAGTTGAAGAATCAACTTCTGAGTTTTTTGCATGAAATACGAACGAGACGAGGTCGTATGTGGTTCAAGGGAACACAGGACCGACCAACATCAAAGAACCCAAATTAGTTTTTGTGGTTTGCAACTCTTTAATTTTTGTAATTTTTTTGACATTTTGTGTGAGTTTCTATATGAATGAGGCTTGGCCGCCACCGCCTGGAATAATGGCACTTTTGAAGAGCGCCCCCAATTTTTCAAAATTTTGAATTTTACATGATTGCATTGGTAAACTGGCTATTAAACTATCCTGTGACTGTTAAGCTCCAAAATATCTAAGGTCGCACACTGAAGGACTTTTGTAATTAGAATAACATAATATCGGAGATCTCCGCTAATAATTCAACGGCGGCTGGAATGTCCCTTCCAATAGATTTCAAGCCGGGAAATTAGCGCCATTTCGTGTCTATCGCTCATGTCTGGCGAGTTAGGTTTGTTTTATTGGTTCAGCAAGTCAAGTTAGAGGTTATTTCTTGCATATGCACTATTTCAGAAATGGACGGACATAAACTTGCATTTCCACACAGCTCATGCTGCCGTTAATTACAATCTGCTGGGGATCCCACTTAATTCTAATTACAATTTGCCTTATTTTATACACATTTTTTAGCATTTCTCGTCGCAGGAGTTTCCTAACAATTACCATTACCAACGTGCAAAAAATCAAATTTTGAAAATTGGGGCACTCTCCAAAAAATATGCTGTCAGAATGGTTCAAAATGCATTTAAAAAAAACAATTTTTGATTTATTGGTGTTTTCTTCTTAAGAAGCATTATTTAGCTTCAATTTATGAACACTCCATGTCAATAGGGCATATGGATCCCAAAACAGTTATTTTTTTTAATGCTGTAGTGGAAAATAAAGAAATTTAGAAAATAAGGTTTTCAATTTGCATATATCATTGGATCACTTTAAAGATAGCTTTGAAAAATCCCATTTTGACCCACTTATCAATTGGAATAAAAAAAAAATTCACCATTAGCATGAGCCCAGAGGGGTGTATTGAGTCAATCCCACAATGCACCAGTTTTTTGGAATTTCACTCTCATTAGGGTCATGTGATCGCCGACAAAATTCTACCTTAACCACATAAAAAGCCCTGATGTTATGCTCAATTTAGCCCACAAAGCGTTGTACTTAGGGAATTTTTAGCATGATCATGAAATGTTTTTTTAGTTCTTAAAAACTTTTGGAACACTTTTTATCCCTAAGTACTGACATATGTTTAGGACAGTACAGTATAGGTGCATTGCAATGCATTAGGGATTGTTCCAAACACCTCTGGTTGAGCTAGTTTGACCTAGCAACAGTCATATTCTAAATCTGGACTAATGGAAGCGAATACAGCAGGGTCTAAATAAAAGGAATATATCAACCCTTTCAAAAGCAAACCCTGAACTATGAATTGTATAAAAATAAAGGCCGACTCAGAGATTTCAAATCTCCTTTTATGGTGTATTATTATAAATGAACAACTAGACTAAAGATAGTCACCTAAAATGCTGCTCAAATTCCAAAGTTTTGAGATGAATCGGAAAAAGAATTTCGTTTTGAATGCAGTAAACATTTATGTGGGATATCACAGTGCCATATGATAAACTGGTGGTATAAACAAAAATTTGGGATCCATAAATGTAAACAAATGCCAATTTTCTACATGAAGGACTACATTTTAGCTTAACTATTTCACACAGTTAAGTGTATGGACAAGCATTATGGTAACATGCCAAAACATGATTTGGTTTGAAATTAGTGAACTTCCGCAGGAAATCTCTGATTAGTCCGTTAAATGTAATTCCCCCAAGAATTCTTACCTTTCAGTCAATGGAAGTCTTTTATAAGAATAAACTATGCTTTCAACTGTTTAAATGTTATGAGTTTTTTTCCCTCAATCTGCCATTCTTGTCAGCATTGATGTCGTCTTGTGTTTTGAATCCATAAATTCGGCATTGAACTGAAATAGTGATCAAAAATTTAATAAACCTTGGATGCATAGCAAGGAAATTCAGTGAAAGCATGTATTTTACTGTTTATATTTCCGATAATAGGATCCTTCAAGATCAACCCCATAACCTCCTAGCTCGCCTTTCACACGTTCATCCAGAGGGACCTACCCCAACGTCAGGCCTCGTAATCTAGAGCTGATTGATAATATCTGGCTTGAACCACTCATGATTGAACTTGAAATCAACAGCGATAGACTCAGCCGCTGTTACCTAAAATCTGAATGAACCTTTCTGAAGCGGTCCGGGACATGTTGTTAAAACTTTATAAGCACTCTTGAGAATCTTGCCCAAGATTTATTAAATTTTATGTTAAAATTGACTGAATATAGCTCCTAAACTAGAATACAAATGGTAGAGAGTGCTATCAGCAGTGGCGTAGACACCCAGTGGGGGGGGGGGCGAGTGCCCCCTCTGAACTTTTTTTGAGGGGAAATCGGAATAAAACCACGGATCTCATGCTAACTCAGCCCCTTTTTTCGGATTCTTTTGCCCTGTACCGGGCAATTTTGCTTGTGATTTGACCTTTTTGCACCTATCGGGAAATTGCCCCCTCGCCCCACTGGGCTGGCTACGCACCTGGCTATCATAGTCATTTGAATCACAGCTTCATCAGTTAACATGTAAGTCTATCTTTTTATCAAATTTGAATGGAAAATCTAGTTGTTAGGCTAATATCCCTCTTATATCAAATGCAATTTGGCAGATGCATCACACTTTTTGTTCAGTTGTGGTTCTCTTGCACTGCACATTCATGGAGCATCTTCTATACAGGGGCAATGGAGGGGTACCTGAGGGACTGAGAAAAAAAGTGACAGAGGTCAAAAAGACGTTTGGAAATTGGTGCAAAACCTTTTGTCCCCCAAAGTCAGAATATTGTATATATTTTGATCCATATTTTTCCTTGGGAAGCAAAAAAAAAAAAAAATAAAAATATTTTTTTTAAAAAAAATAAGATAAGTTTT
The DNA here is from genome assembly GCA_023653785.1 of Ophioderma brevispina. Taxonomy (NCBI): domain Eukaryota; kingdom Metazoa; phylum Echinodermata; class Ophiuroidea; order Amphilepidida; family Ophiodermatidae; genus Ophioderma; species Ophioderma brevispina. The sequence continues at coordinate 16,127 of JAMKCH010030654.1, read as the reverse complement.
TCTCCCCAGAATTATGTCATCTGCCACTGTGGTTTTTGTGGAAACAGGTCAAAGGGCACATGGGGATCATTATAGGTCATTTTGTACACCCCATATAGATACAGTTTTCCCCAGAAGGAATTCGTCGCCACTGTGTTTTTGAAAACAGTCAAAGGGCAGCAGGGGTCATTATGGGTTAATTTGTGTATACCCCATAGAGTCTTGGGCCTGTAGTTTTGCCGAGTATGATATAATATGGGATTGTATTTCGAGTATGATAAAAATTTTATCGGTCAAGCTATGAGTTTTTGAAAATGATTGTGTCGAGTCGCAGAGCGACGAGTGCAATATTTTTCAAAACTCCAGAGATCGAGAATTTCTGGTATCCTGCGATAAAAATAAAGGCCGACTCAGGATTTCAAAATATACTTTTAAGGGTGTATCTATTAGAATGAACAACTAGAACGAAAGATAGTCACCTAAAATGCTCAAATTCCAAAGTTTGAGATGAATCGGATTTGTCCGTTTTGATGCGTAAACATTTATGTGTAGTATAACAGTGCCATAGGATACTGTGTATAACAAAAATTTGGAATCCAGAAATGTATCACCAGTTGCAATTTCCTCCATGAAGGACTACAATTTGAGCTTAACTATTTCAACACAACAGTGCATTAAGTATATGAACAAGCCTTATGTACATGCCAAAAACATGATTTGTTTGAAGTGAGGTGAACCTTCCTCAGGAAACTCTGATTTTACCTTTAATTTAATCCCCAAAGAATTCTTACCATTCATTCATGGAAGTTCTTTTATAAGAATAAACTATGCTTCACTCTGTGTTAATGTTATGATTTTTTTCCTCAATCTGCCATTTCTTGTCAGCATTGATGATGCGTCTGTGTTTTGAATCCAATATATTCAGGGCATTGACTGAAATATTGAATCAATTAAATAGAACCTTGATGAATAGCAAGGAAATTCATTGAACAGCACTTTATTTTTACTGTTTTATTCCTGATAATAGGATCCCTTCAAGATCAAACCCCATAACTCCTATGCTCCATTCACACTTTCACTCTATAGGACCTACACTACACTCAAACGTCATTTGCATCGTAATCTAGATGCTGATTGATATATCTGGTCTTTGAAAACCATCATGATGAGACTTTAAATCACAAGCGATAGAGCACAGCGTGCTTTACTAGAAAGTCGGAATGACCTTCTGGAATCGTTCCGGTACATGTTGGTTTAAAACTTTATAGCACTCTGGAGAATTTGCACAAAAGTTATTAAATTTTATGTTTAAAATGTAGACTGATAATAGCTACTAAATTACTTGAATACAAATGGCAGAGAGTGCTATCATCAGGTTGGGCGTAGCCAGTTGGGGGGGGGGCAGAGTGCCCCCTCTGATTTTTTTTTGAGGGGAAATTCGGAAATAAAACAACACGGATATTCATGGCTAAATCAGCCCTTTTTTCGGATTCTTTTTTTGCCCTGTGACCGGCAATTTTTTGCTTGTGATTGGGACACTTTTGCACCTATCGGGAAATTTCCCCCTCGAAACCACTGGGCTTGGCTACGCACCTGGCTACAATAAGGCATTGAATTCACAGCTTTCTATCAGTTAACATGGTAAGTATATCTTTTATCAATGAATGGAAAATCTCGTTGTAGGGTAATATCTCCTCTTTATCAAATGCAATTTGCAATATGCAATCCACCTTTGGTCAGTGTTTTCTCTGCAAAGCTGCAACATTCACTGGGAGAATCTTCTATACGGGGGCACTGGAGGGGTAAACGAGGGAATGAGAGTGAAAGGTAACAAAGAAGTTGTGGAAATTTGTGCAAACTCTTTTGTCCCAAAGTAAGAATATTTGGTATATATTTTTGATTTCCAGATTTTTCCTGGGAAAGCACAAAAAAAAAAAACAATAAAAATAAAAAAAAAAATAAGAATACAGTTTTCCCCCAGAATTAATGTTCTGCACTGTGGTTTTTGAAACAGGTCCAATGGCACATGGGAACCATTAGAGGTCCATTGTGTACAACCCCATATTAAGATACGTTTCCCCCAGAATGAATGTCGTCTGCACGGTGGTTTTTGAAACAGGTCAAAGGGCACATGGGATCTTAGAGGTCAATTGTTGTGTAACCCCATATGAGTCTTGGGCCTGTAGTTTTGCCGATATGATATAATATTGGACAATTTGAATAGGATACAAGAATTTATCGGTCGAACTATGAGTTTTTAAAAATATTGTGGCAGTCGCGAGCGACGAGTGCAAAATTTTCAAAACTCACAGCGAGACCGATAAATTATTTTATCCTGCGATAAAAAATCATCCAATATTATCATTAGTATGTTTTCAGATCTGACTTGAACCCAAACTGGTGAAGCCACTCTTGACCAAGTTTAGACTAACTAGATCTGCTAACATTAGTGAAAGGAGAATTTAGAATAAAATGAACCATCGACACTGGGAAAAACCAAAGAAAGATAACCCCTAGACACAGGAACCATCCCCAAAATAATGGAACCTGTGGACACCAGGAACAACAAATGTGAACAAGTAGACACAAGAACCACCAAAGAAATGTACCAAAGACACCAGGAACCAACCAAAACCCAACATAATGACAAACCCCAAAGTAATCCTCCGATGATCTGCAAACAGCCGTTGCAAAAAAAAAAAGGGACAGATTCAGTTTGATATTTTTTTGGTTGAGGAAAATCCCATTCCAGTCAACTGGTGGTTAAAATGCTTCTCTGCATTAACATGGTTAATTATTTTAATATCTTTATTTAAAAATATTTTTTGTTGATGGTAGCCTCAGGCAGATTTGATCTTCTTTATCTCAACGCAATATTTTGTTATTATTTCTCCCATACAAGAGCCCCCCATTGCAAATGTATTCTGAGTAGCATGAACAAGCCCAATCTGAATGAAAACTAACCCGTCCCTGGTAACATAACACTCGCAAAATATATTTCCAAAGAAAGGGATAACCACAATGGGATTATACTGTGCTGCAAATTCACCACCCAGGAGGGGGCAACAGGATCCATTAGTTATCCCTCCTGTTATTTGTTTGCAATAGCTTGCATGTTGCTGCCGGTTTAACAAAGCGACATATGAATGAAAATTAGAAATTGATAAAGCTCAACAACTTGTTGAGCTTACTGACATGATTTCAAAGTCTGACCATGTCAGGTGCTCAATAATAAAAGCTAATAAAATATGGCAGCGGACGTGGCATAAGCTAGAAGCTTAGAAGTTGGTAAATAATGTACAGTAATTCTCCTGCCGTGTTTTACACAATGTAAAACATGTGATTTGCGTTATGGGTTCCAACTTCATATTTTCCCATAGTACACTACTCCTTTGGTTGCCAGGTGGAAACACCTCTTTAAGAGTTTGATAGCAGTTGTATAAAACAATCCGATCACAATATTTGATTGATGAAACCTATTTTGCATGAATATTGAGAGAAATATGCCGCTTCGTGTTTTGGACAAACCGGGGCAATGTCTATATGCTTAGCTAAAATGGAAGCAAGCTCTCTGCTAGTACGCTGAAGAAAAAGAAAGCCATTAATCCTATGTTCTGACAAGATCAAGTATTTTGCTAGCAAAATCCAAGTTTCAGCATTTAAAAAATATCAGCTGAGAGTTCATTAACATTCCCTTTGTTTTTCCCCTGAAACTGCTCATCAAAATTTCATTACATTAGCTTTTTGACAAGCACAAACAAGCCCATTGCCAAAGTAGGGAATGATAAAAGGTCACTTTACTAAAATAAAATATATTTGTTGATGGGGATGTGTTCAAAATGTCTTGGTTAGATGCTGGTTGATACTTTTAATTAATGTATGAGTTACTCTCACAAAACTACCATGACTATACTAGATTCCAGTCGATAGGGGGAATAGGGCCTCTACTTTCGGTATAGGTGGAGGTATGGAATTGTGGGGATTATTAGAATATAACAAAACTTTAGTCCGTGTATTTGTGGTATGATGTGCGGCTATAGCCCGTATCAAACCGAGGCAGTTGGGCCATTTCACAGTCCAAGCAAGAGTCAAAGCAGAAACCCTAGAATGTTCAAAGGAAAAAGCGCAAAACTAAATCCAGGAAAGTTTCAGTGAAAGCAGGTGAAAGCTGATTTTAGGAATTAATTGAAGATAAAAGGGTTCAGCTTTGTTTAATACCACAGGTGACTTGAAGCCTTCTAAAATGTATGATTATGTGTTGGTAGCAATTTTCAAACCAATTCTGGGGTAGGCGGCACCAAAGGCGTTCTATATAGATAGAGAGGCAAAACGTTACGTATCTTTAGAAATACACGTCTCGGCATGTTTTGCGACCACAAGAAACTAGAATACCAACAATAGCAAGCACTGGCTGCCTCCGATTCTTCCACTCTGTGGTGACGCTTGCATATACACTAATCGGTTGTGATACAAATTAATGTATGTGTTAGAGGTGGCCAGGTTTTGTATTATTGGTTGTTCCCACACAGGTAATAATAGTGTACTGGATCATTGTGATCGGATACTCTTTTTTCTCTAATGCAAGCGCGACGTAGGTGAAAAAGCTGTATTTAATTGAGGCGATCGATTTATTTAAATCAAGGACGACTGAGTGTCATTTCATTCATTGTGTGCCATGGGTAGGACAAAATTTAACCACCGAATAGCACCCAACATCCAAAAACTGATATTTTGGCGTAATTATTGTTTGTATCGAATTGACATTATGTGGGTATTATAAAGCACCCAACTAAGAAGATTTGTGCTGCAATATTCAAAATGTCAGCGCCAGCACGGACGACTGGTTTGAATGGGTTTCACCCCCTTGGTAGCCACCTATGCAGTCACAACCCCCCGCGTATAAAACAAGTTGTATTTGTTTTCCTAACACAATTTTGAATTGTTAAATGCCTCTAAGTAATTTTCAATTTCTAACCTCTGTGACATTATGAAATGCAGCATTCGAGTGGTCAGTTTACTGCCCAGTATTCTGCAATAAGGGTCGCAAATGCTTTTATCATTCATTCATGACTGTTTTCGGTAATAATAGAATAGGAAAATAAAGGGTATGCCATATAATTATTTAGGCTCATATGTATTTTTCCTCGGCCGGACAAAATAAACTAATGGATCGCTGCGCCTCGTCCATTATTTATGTTTTACCCTCGGACACATTATTCGCCCATAAAGGATCTGCATTCACCTTATTTCTTAATTACAAAGCGATATTCATCCGTATAGTGTTTGGAATATCAGTGCACTCTATCAAAAGCAAAGAACCGACATATTTCAAGGGGATATGCGTACTTAACAGTTTAAGGACACTGCCACAATCAGTATGAATGGAAAAAAACAACGTAACGTTATTTGTAGTTGGCCACTTTCTTTCAATCCAAAAAATTTGTTGTATTGCGAGAAGAAATCGAAGATTTTTCTGGATATTTCTGTCCCTATTTTGAGTAAAACAAAATGGACGAATGTCCAAACTCCGCCCATACCTCTACCATCAATTGGAATCTCCTATAATTATACTTTGTCAATGGACTTAGTTTGGCTGGGGTGCATATGAATACACTTTTCAGGCATCTCACTCCAGATAATTGCCCTTGCTATTTTTCAGGCATTGAATTTTGGCGAAAAAAGTTCTGCGTTAGAACAGTGCATAGCAAGTGATCAATAGTGTCCCGGACAGGTAGATCCCAAAACCTTCAAGAAACTTTAACATTTAGCCAATATCACAAAAAGTTGACCTCAGATGACCTTTGACCTTGGATGTGATGATTGACCTCATCAACATATGCGACATCCCATGCTCAATGACCCTAATTTTGTAAATAAACTTAAAACTTCACCATGCTTGCTGTAGGTGGAGAAGGGTCTACTTGCTTCAAGGTGGTTGCTTTAGAAGTGTGAAGACATTTTTTCAAATCCATGTTAGTTTTGAAATGAAGGCACACACCACTCTGAAGATATGCTGTTTAATCCTTGATTTCAAGAAATCATTTATTTTGCTCAAATCATGTTTTCTGCATTTCAATAAACATGAAAGGTCATAACATCCTTTATCCCATATTGAACTGCTCATCACATGTCAATTCATTAGGAATTGACACCTCTACAAGTTACAGCCCATTAAGGGGTGTATGACAACAAGAGAAAAAAGACTGAAGAATCAACGTTAATGCAAACTAGTTATCAACGTCAATGCCTTTTCCACTGCCAATCGCGATGTCCTTCATTTATTGAAATTCCAACTTTGTAATTCAAAATTCCAGATCCAGAATTTTTTGTTTACACAATATCCTATGGTACTGTTACAGGCCAGTAACCGTGGGGGGGGGGGGGGGGGGGGGGCAGGTTCCGCATTTTTTTTCCACTTCATAAAAAAGTCATAAAAATTTTCTATTTTTAAAGCCAATGACTTACACTGTTGGTTTAGATATACCGTGAATGAAATAATTATATTTAAAATAAAACCATTCAGGGACCCCCTGACAACCCATGGCAATTGCATTTAAACTTACATGAATTCACAAGGCTCAAATTAATAATAACAAATTACTGGAAAAAACTAATCAGCACACTTTCACACCAGAACGAGGCCAAACATTGCTTGATGAAGTTGCCAGAGACCCTGTTGTAGAGACTGAAAATCTTCAATTTCTTATTAAGCAACTGTTATACAGTCTCCCTAACCAGGGTGTATCACCAGCACTAAGCAATACAAAAAAAAGTTTTTTTAGATTACATGTCTGGATATACCACAACATGTGGTAAACAAAAGAACAAAATGGTTGGTACTTTATGATTTGTGTTTTAAAATTAAACAAATTGGCCATACAGATTGTAAAGCTTTTTAATTGTTGCATCTATAATACAACTGTGATAGCAGTGATAGTTAAAATGTGCCACATGGAAAGATTTGGAAAAAAGGTTACCATTATCATCTGTATAATTGGATTGCAAGACAAAAACAAAAATTGTTAACAAATTTACTATATACTTGTAAGGTATACCTACTAAACATGCCTAAAATTGTAAATTAAATTTAAAAAAAATGGATTGTAACATAACTTAAGTAGCTTGAGGTTTTGAAGTGCAAAAGCACATTATGAATATGGTGTGTGTAATTTAGTTTGTGTTCATAAAAGACATTTCTTTATTTCTTCCAGTGCCGTCCAATTGCTTCCAATTTCTCTGAAGAAGCGACTTTTTTCCAGTTTATTCCATTCTTCCGGAAGAAATAGCTGTCTTTGGAAGTTTCCGAACCCTGGTGGGGGGCAAGGGGGGTACCCCCAAATTACAAAAGCCACCAAACACCTAAAAATGTCTCAAAATTTTGTAAGAAAAGTCCACATTTTGCCACATTTTCCCCACCTTTGGGGAGGGGCAATTTGGGGGTAAAGTCCGTTTGAAAAAATTCACCCTCCCCTAAAAAAAAACTTTGGGTAGGGCCTGAACGGATACTACACAGTAGTTGAGACGCCCAAAACAAAAATATGAGTCATCTTAAACTTCAGAATAATTCAGTGACTATTTCATCTTGACAACTTTTAAGGTTGTAATGTGTTTGTAATTGGTGATACTAGCACTTCATTTTTTGTGTATTGTTCACTAGATATGCATGAGAAAGTGTTAATTCCAAAATTGCCGGTGATCTTACATTGTGCTTGTTGGTATATGAGTTAATGTTTGTATCACAGTGCCCCTATAGGCTACTGTGTTGTAATTTCTGTCCTCCATGTAAGACAGAAAATACAAAAATCTGAATTTCTTCAAGAGCAGATCGAATTTGTTAAGAAAAGATTTGGCACACATACTAACTTAGGCCAATTGTTCAGGCATCATAAAAAAATCTCAACTTTTTTTAGGGAAGTTGGGGGAACGAGCTGTGGGTCACGCGCAAATGCCCCTTTAAAGGGGGATGCCCGTTTACACATATGAGGTTTTTAACTTGATAGATGGGGCCCTTCCCTCCAAACCAATCGGTAAGGTTTTGTGCCGAATTTCATCCGTTATGATTTGTGAGAATAAAAACAGATTTTGTACGCCCCCATAGACTACTGTTGGTAAAATAATATCTGGTCGGAACAAAAATGGGGCACATTTCACTAATAACTTCCAAACCCAAACATCTTGGCTCTAAGATTTCACAGGGTGGTTAAATGAGAAAAATAGTTAGCTTTCTTGATACCAAAAAATGATGACCACTTCGATTAAAATCTGGGGTTTCTGGGGACGAGGCTAATTAGCCCCATCGGGCCAGGACCTCTATTAATGCACCTACAAAAATTATTTTGAATTCTTCAAGTCTTGCCTTAATGAACCTGCTTGCAACATTAATTTTCAATTTACAAACAATTTTTAGGTCTTAAGCTTGTACAATGTTGCGGGAAGGACAATGAGACCATATCTTGTGACACGAAGGACACTTTTTTTTTTAAAAATTAGGGACTTTAGAATCATAGGATAGTTGATTTTTTATAAATCACATCCTCATAGGCCTAAGGATAAACCAGACTTACAGCAATTAAAGAACCTGAAAAAAATTAGGCCAATCGTTGAAAAATAATTAAATTACAGAAATGCCGGTTATTACAGAGAGAGAAATGAGGACATTCCAGAAAGAGGCGCACCAATTTCTTTTTTATACCGGGTTTTTTGCATTTCGGAATGCTTAACCCCATGCATTAGTGATCGGCACCTGAAGTGAATAAGCTGAATCACGGTTCGTTTATGCAATGAGATCATTAAGATGATTTGCATTTCTGTCATGCACAAATCAAAGCATACTTTTCTATATGGGGCGATTACGATGGCAAGCAAGTCCAATAACATCGTTTTGGGTTTTCTCTGTTACTTATTTTTTTTCGTCCAATAACCTTCGAAAAACATTCTCAGTAGGTGTTATACAACCCTTCAAGTGAATTTGAGAGAAACTTTGTATAGTAAAAAATTCGATTAGATGTTTCCTTTAATCCTTGGGGATCCATAGGAACACTGAGCGTTTCATAGCAAATAAAGATATTAAAACTAACATGCGGTACATTTTTGTATCTCAAATATGGACCAATTCATACCATGAAGTTGTGGTATCATTTGAACATCTATTAATATCCTTTACAACCTTAGGGCATCCCATAAAGGAGTTTTGACATAGACGTTGCATGCGAATTGCTTGTGAGAGACAAAATATGACTTTAGGTTGACAAAAAAATGAAACTCAAAATTAATTCGGATATGAGAAAAGGGTTTAAAGAGACAAATGCACTTGGGAAAAAGTTGCCTTCCAACTTTTTTCAAAACAATATTTGCCACGGTTGTTGTACTTTACGTGTGTAGCGCTCAGCGAATGATCAAGTCCAAAAATCAGTGCCTTATGTGTAAACAAAATGATTTTGTAACAAACCAATGGAGTAGATTTAATTCATTACACCATAAGTTAGGTTTTATTGACAACAAGGAAGGAAATACACATCAAAGTTGATTATCTCACCTGCTGCTTGTTTTTGACCGGAATGTGCATCTGCGGTTTTTTATAATATCACTTAATGATTTGAGTCCATGATGTCCACGTACTACTAAGAAGTGAGTTTTTAAAACAAGCTTTCTAAAGGAAACGAGAGGAAAACCAAAAACCCCAAAAGAGTGAAGCTTTTGTAAATCCCTCCAAAATGAGTGGTTTTGTACTTTAAAAGCAAAGTTCCACTCAAGAAAAGAGTGCCCGAAAACACCTCCACTCAAAAAAAGAATGGTTTGCAATCGTTTTCTACTCGTGATTCTACAGCCTCGTCCCCCCCGAATCACCTCAAAAAAGTGTAGATCTTTATATCATCTGAATCCCTTACATAATTACCGTAATGTCGTCCCCGGTCTACCCTTATATCTAACAGACGCGACCACCAAATTTGGAAATCACCAACAAAAGCCCCCCCCCCCCCGGTATCGTAAGAAAATCACATTTGTATTTTCTTGCTCTACCACAAAATTGCAACTGAAAGGTCGGGATCAACTAAAAGTTGTGAATAAGTTTTCTCAACGGGGATTATCTAGTCAACCACCCCCCCGCCCCTGAAATATTAAAACAGGTGCTTGGATCCAAAGTGCACCTTAACTTCCTCAAAAGGAGTTGGCCTTTATTTGACTCATCACAAGTGACTCCTCAAATGAGTGGAAATTCACTCTGTTGGAGGAGTGAATTTTTTGTGTATTTAGAGAGTTTGATGATCAAAATTGGAGTATGTCTACATAAAACTGCCCAAATCATTGAGATACTTGGCTACACTATGATGTGGTATTTCTGTGGTTTAAAAATATGTCTTTTGTTCTCTCATCTATCATTGAGAAGCAAATTGAAGATATTGAAGAATTGCATATTTTGTTGGAAGATGAAGCCTGTGTGGCTTTTTGAAAGGCACTATCAGTGATTTGCTAAATCAGTTAAAATAAAAAATTTGTTATATATAATTGAAATCAGATTTTTGACATGTAATTCAGGACAAGTAAGGGTACCCCTAAACTACTCTGCAAATTTTAAGACCAGAAGCAACCTTAGTAAGCCAAAATGCGGATATTTTAGTCATTACGGTCCAACGGACACTTACTTACAAACACATAAGTGAATGGAGAGTCATATCTTTGAAGACCGCCTGTTTTCTTCCTTTTCTGGCACTTCTTCACTTGGAAAAAGTACTTATGAGAATTATACAGACTTATACTTCAATTTTATGCACTTCCCTGCCACCCACCCCACTTTCAATAAAAATAATTATTTTTAATCTTTCGGGTAAATAACTGATAGTGTCTCTAATGCGAACATTTTAGTAAAACGTGATGTTTTTAAATCTCTCATGTACGGTAGTTTTTAAATCTCTCATTGTACGGTTAGTTACAATGACCACATTCACCGGATTTAGCTCTATATTTATAGAAATGAAGTGTTGCGATTGCAAATCAAAATTAATCATTTCAAAACAAGTCAATGAGATTCAATAACCCCGAGTTTCCAGAACCAATTCAAATGTGAAAGGAAATAAGGACGTGGTGATTGGGGTTGGGGTAAGAGGAAATCCGTGCCTGATAAGGCAGCGTGTTTCCTGATCCATCATCTTGGTTTTTGCAGCATGATACCTGCACAACTTACCATCCAACGGCATATGCAACAGAGGGTGTTTTGAAACTAATCCCATGAGGCAGCAATGTGCCCAACTCTGTACTGTACTAAACCAATAAGTACCCTTAGGGGAAAAAAGTGTTCCAAAAGTTCGAGAACCACAAGACATAAGTACTAATGCCCGCTTGCTGAGCGCTAAAATGAGCATAAAAAGTCAGGCTGGTTCATGTTAAGAATAGGATTTGTGGGATCACCATGACTCTAAAGGTGATGGAATTTCCCATAACTGATGCATTGTGGGATGCCTAGACAAACAGCGGTTATTCGAATCCAAGATGCTTAAGTGTGCCGGCATCAAGAGATGTGTGGGGAAGGGAGGGGTGGGAAGGGCTGCCCTGTACTAAATTTTGCCAATATTCATTTCGTAATAAAGGCTGTAGGTCTGTGAGACCGTTTTTTTAAGTTTCACATTTGCCACTAATAATCGTTATAAATGAGTTTGAAAGCATTTCTAACTCGTCGTTTCCGTGTTTTAAATCATATCTTGCTCATGAAATGTGTCATATATACTTCTTATGGTTGAAATACATGCTATGCTTTTGTATTACGAGTAGTTAAGCGATTGTTAAAGATACTCCCACCTAGTGATTTTACTCGTCAAACACGCGTCAAACAAAGGGAAGTTTGTTTCTGTTAATATACTCACGGTGTGTGTCGCTTGTATCAGGGATGTTCTAATGCTTTTTTTGCTGTTTTTTTCTTGTTTTTCTGGTTGTTTTATTTAAAACTTGGTTGACACACTACCGTGTGTCTTAATTAAATACAGAACTGCAGGTTATTAAAGAGACACAAGGACATTTCTGGAAAGAAGTGCCCCCTTTTTTTTTAAGCTAGGTTTTTTGCATATTTGGAATGCTTACCAATGTATTAGATTGTACCTGAAGTGAATAAGCTGAATATGGCGTTGTTATAAATGTAATAAGAACATTCATTTAAAAGGATGATTTTTTTTCATTTTCTGTCTTGCACAAATCAAAGCATGCTTTTCTATGGGGACGATTACGATAGCAAGCAAGTCCAAAACATGGTTTTTTGGTTTTCTCTTTTACTTATTTGTCAAAAAAACCTTTGAAATGTTCCCGATAGTGTTCTACAACCCATCAAGTGCACAATTTGAGAGAAATTTGTATATTCAAAAAATCTCCTCCTGTTCCTTTAATCCTTTGGGATCCTTTGGGAGCCTGAGCGTTTATAGCAAATACATCACAATACATACCAATTACATTTTTGTATCTCAAATATGGACCAATTCATACCATGAAATTGGATATCATTTTGAACCTTATAATGTCCTTTACAACCTTAGGCATCAAGGAGTTTTGACATAGATGATGCATCCTAATTACTATGTTGAGCGATCGAGATAGGACTTAAGGTGACAAAAAATGAAACTCTAAATTGAATTTGGGTGCGAAAGGGTTAAAGGTGCTTGTTCCGATCGTCTTTGTGACCCCCCTGATTTAACCGGAAGTAGTATACATTTTGATATCAGATGAAAGGCCGTATTTTTCTCATTGTTGTCATGAAATTTCAGCTTTCAAATCATTTTCTTTCAAAAGATATAGATAAAAAAACTACCGTTTTAGTTGTTAACCATCAATATTAGCACAGTAGTGAATAGGGCGTTGCACTATGCATTATCGCGTCTAGCATCAAAACCGCAAGTCTGTTTCCCATGGTACTTAATAGTCAGTGTGTACAAGTGTCAGGTTCTCATATCAAGTAGAGAACGCGATAAACAAAAATCGGAACAAGCACCTTTAAAGAGACAAATGCTACATTTTGAAAAAGTGCACCCTCCAATTTTTTCAAAAACAATATTTGTGCATGATTGTTGTCCTTGTGTTAGCCATCTGCTGAAATGATCAAGTCCAAAAATCAGTGCCTTTATGTGTAAACAAAATGATTTTGTAATAAAGCAATTTTGGAGTAGATTTATTCATTACACCATAGTTAGTTGTATTGAAACAAGGAAATACACATCAAAGTTGATTATCTTCACCTGCATGCTGTTTGACCGGCCTGTCGCATCTGCGGTTATAATATCATAATGAATTTTGAGTCCATGATGTTCATGTAATACTAATAAGTGAGTTTTAACACAATCTTTCTAAATGTAAACGAGCGAAAACAAACTCCCCAAAAGAGTGAAACTATTGTAAACCACTCCAAAATGAGTGGTTTTGTACTTTAAAAGAGCAAATTTCCACTCAAGAAAGAGTGAAAATCACTCAAAAAAAGAATGGTTTGCAATCGTTTTCTACTCGTGATGTACAGCCTCGTCCCCCCGAATTACCTCAAAAAAGTTTAGATCTTTATATCATCTGAATCATTAACATAATTAGTAATGTGTGTGTACCTAATCTTACGTTCAATTTGGTGGTATCTGTAAGAAATTCACAATTTTGTATTTTCTGGCTCATAACACAAAACTGCAACTGAAGGTCGGGATCAACTAAAAAGTTGTGAATAAGTTTTTCTCAAGGATATCTAGTAACAGTGAATAAAACAGAAGGTTCTGGAATCACAAAGTGCACCTTTAACTCCTCAAAAGGAGTTGGCCTTTATTTGACTCCTCAAGTGACCCCTCAAATGAGTGGAAATTCACTCTTTTGGAGAGTGACTTTTTTGTTTATTTAGAGAGTTTGATGATTAAAAATTAGAGTATGTCTACATAAACTTGCCAAATCATGAGATACCTTTGGCTACACTATGATGTGGTATTTCTGTGGTAAAAATATGTCTTTTGTTCTCTCATCTATCATTTGAGAGCAAATTGAAGAATTGCATATTTTGTTGAATATGAGCCTGTGTTGCTTTAAAGGCACTATCAGTGATTTGCTAAATCATAAAATCAAAAAAAATCATCAAAAATCAGATTTTTACATGTCAGTAACAAGTACGGGTACCCTAACATACTCTGCAAATTTTAAGACCAGAAGCAACCTATTAAGCACAAAATCGGATATTTTAGTCATTACTGTCCGAACGGACACTTACTACAACACATAATTGAATGGAGAGTCATATCTTTGAAGACCGCTGTTTTCTTCCTTTTCTGGCAATTCTTCACTTGGAAAAAGTAACTTATGAGAATTATACAGACTTATCCTTCAATTTTATGCATTCCCTGCAAATTTCAAATATTTTTACTCTTTCGGGTAAATCACTGATAGTGTCTTTAATGAGAACATTTTTAGTAACGTGATGTTTAAATCTCTCATTGTACGGTTAGTTTAAATCTCTCATTGTACGGTTAGTTACAATGAATCATCCCGATTCTAGTCTCTATTTATAGAAATGAAGTGTTGCGATTGCAAATCAAATTAATCATTTCAAAACAAGTCAATGAGTTCAATAACCCGAGTTTCCAGTAAACCAATTCAATATTTGAAAGGAAATAAGGAGTGAGTGATTGGGGTAAGAGGCAATATCAGTGCCTGATAAGGCAGCGTGTTTCCCTGATCCATCATCTTGGTTTTTGCAGCTGATACCTGCACAACTTAACCATCCAAGGCATAGCACAGAGGGTGTTTTGAACTAATCCCATGATGCATTGCAATGTGCCCATACTGTACTGTACTAAACACTAAGTACTTAGGGGTAAAAAGTGTTCCAAAAGTTCGAGAACCACAAGACATAAGTACTAATGCTTTGTGGGCTAAAATGAGCATAAAAGTCAGGGTTTTCATGTGTTAAGAATAGGATTTTTGTGGGATCACATGACTCTAAAAGGTGAAATTTCCCATAACTGATGCATTGTGGGATTGCCTCAGACAAACAGAAGGTTATTCGAATCCAAGATTGCTAAGTGTGCCGGCATTCAGAGATTTGTTGGGGAAGAGGTGGGAAGGGCGCCCTCAAATTTTATAACAAGGCGAGATTTTTGCACGTACTCATTGCTGACTGCCTAATTAATAATAACTCAAAGGAATAATAATTTAAATATATTTTTATTACAAAACTAGAGTGAATTTAGTTTTATTTGTCCAGATATAGAAAATTAAATTAACACAATTACCTATAGGACTGTCTACTCATATGATTCACTTGCCGGTGCTTAGCCTCTATCAATGGCCCTCGTTTCGCAGTATCCCTTCGCAACACACAACACTGTGCATGCTTTGTAGCAACTTAGATTCTTAGTTTCATTGGAGGTGAAGACAAACTTTGATTCAAGGCCATTTGGCAGCCTTTATGACTATTTTGTTTTGTTTCTGGCATGTAAGTTAAATGAATAGGCATTCCAAAATGTGTGTTATTTCCTAACTAGCGGATAGGTCTGTAAAAATTCTTGTACGTTATTTTTTTGCAAATGGAAAAATTGACAAAAAGGAAGAAACAGCAGTGTTCAGAGATATGAATCTCCATTCAATTACATGTTGCAGTAAGTGTCTGTATGGACACTTCAAGAGGGCCCTTACGGAAAGCAGTGTTGGATCACTGATTGAGGTTACCCCTATATAGAAGTCTTAATAAAATGAATTTAATTTGACAACGTATTGGGCGAGTATTTCACAATTGTGATTGTTAATTACCAGTGTATATACTTACATGTATGGCACGAGGTGTTTATTAATTAGAGTTTATTGCAGTTAATAATTATGGTACATGCAAACACGCTAGAAACACAATCTCCGCCCATGCTAACAAGAAAGAAAGAATGAGAGAGAGAGAGAGAGAGAGAGAAGGAAGGAGGAGAGAGAGAGAGTATGCAATTGAATCATGAAAAGGTACTTGTATCAACCCTGGAGTTAGAAGAAAGCACATGATACCAGGTGATAAGACAGATTTGGAGGTACTTCTCAACCCAAAATCGAAAAATCAATCACTATACTCTTTTGGGCGTTTTCATGGTTCACATTTTGGCTACCCACACCTCAAAATTGACTGGGTCAACAAGAGGTTCCCTTCTGGTATGACATCTCACAAATGC